>JABCKD010000758.1:0-40335 GCA_013186415.1 Fusarium sp. NRRL 66088 | reverse complement strand
AGTGGTAGTGGTAGTGGTAGTGATGACAAGCTGTAGTTCTGATCATGATGACGGATATCGTCGATAATGAAGAGTTTCCTTGGATATCAATCATATATCATCTGATAATTGTCGCATCTTGTACGACCCTGATTGATAAGATGAATCGGCACCGGATCCGTAGTGTGCATATAAAAATTGCCACTCAAGATGTGTCGTCACGGACACACGGGCAAAGGGAGAGGACCGAATGCCTACCTAACTGTATGTATATACCTGGTCACGGGGTTTCGGACTCGGGATGCTGATGTAACTTGTCCGAACCCGATGCCCGCGGGGGAAGAACCCACTTCCCGGATTAGTGATATCCAGTCTTTCTTTCTTCACACTTAGACAAAACAAAGGACAGAAAAGGCCTTGACTCAACAATACTACCTACCTACCTGGGCGCACGTGCATTTATACATTTGGTGCTGAGTAATTGATCTGTACCAAAGGGGAAGTGATTGGTTGGTTGGTTACTTACTTGTCGACGCCGCGCCCTTTGATATCGGATGTTCAAGTCCGAAACGCATCTCTCACCTTCAAAACACTCACTCACTCACTCACATATCAACCAACAAACATACAACAAGCCCCGATTCCCTCGCCTAAATGCCAGATAAATCACTTCCCGCCAAGCGGCGAGGTCGTCCTTCAACAAACACCCAACATGTCGACGAAGCAACTCTCAAGGTAAACAATAAATCCTCCGTCTCGGAGGATATTCATTTAGCTTACATGTATATAGGCCCGTCGCGAGCGAAATCGCGAAGCTCAGAATATCTTTCGCAGAAGAAGACAAGCTGCCGAAGCAGCACAAGCTAAACGCGTGCGACGTCTGGAAGAAGTCGTTGAAGAGATGAGCTCCATATTCATGGCCTTCGTCGACGAGGTACTTGAGACTGAAGCCGTGCTAAAGAGTCAGCCTGTTCTCGTGGGGAGTTTGCGTAGGTCCATGGCTAGGATTCTAAAGTTGGCGCATGAAGTCGTTGGACCTGATGAAGGATGTGAAGGCGTCATGATGAGTGCTCTTCCAACGAGGGAAAAGGATCATGAGGAGGAGGAGGAGGAGGATGAAGCAATGGAGGAACCTACGAGGTCGACTTCGGAGCCTTTAAGCACGTCTCCTGATTCCAATGACGACACGACGACGACGACTTCAGATTCATCACAATCTTCAGCTTTAACCGTTCCTCCCAAAACACCACAACCAAGCTTTATCCTTCAAGATCATCCCTTCCTCAAACCCTCTCCTCCTCCACAGCCTTTTGCATTCACACCGTCTACACCTATACCCATACCTCCTCAAATCTTTGAAAACGGGTGGCTAGGCATGACACCCGCGACACCGATGCGCACCATCGACTTTGTCCCCTCACCTTCATCTCCTCTATCTCAAGATTCTTTCACGTACCGCCTCGCTAGGGCTTCACTCACAGTCGCATACCTCTTTCTCAGCAACGATCCTCACATCCGCTCCGTCACCGCCCCCGAGGCGCGTCTCTTTAGCAATCCCCTTCGTGGCAAGGCGAGAGATGAGATGTTGACCCGTCTCCGCTGGCTGCTCGGTCCCGGTCGCCCCGAGATGTACCGAGTCGTCGACCTTCCCTACGGCCGCTACGGATCCCACGTCTACTCACGAGCAGAACTCAACCCGCAGACTGTAGAGGACGTCGGCTGGCCCTGGCCCTCACTACCTGCAGGTTCACAACTATCCGGCCTAAGCAGATTCTTCAGCATCATCGGTGTAGAAAAGCAGCTCCTCGCACTCGGCGCAAGGGTAATCGACCACGAAACTCTGGAACTCAACCTAACCAGTCAGCCATTCGCCCACTGTCTCACAGATCCCAGCCAAGAGCAGCCCGAGAGCTGGAGTTTCGTCAACTGCTTCTCCTTCCCAGGGCAGCAGCAGCAGCAGCAGCCAAAGCCCAAACCAAAATCCGACGTCGTCGCAATGGTTAGGCTTAGCGCTGGAAAGCTCGTGTCAAGTTTGGCGCTAAGGGCCGTGTGCCTCATGCGGGGGCCGGGGTTTCCGAGAGATGAGATCGGGAGTGCTATCGAAGAAGCCATCATCACGACATGACAAGAGATGGTATCAAATATAGATAATCAAGAGCGAGGAATTGGATGCAAGGCGTTGGAGGATCAAGACAGTTATCAGACCTGTCAAACGACACTTGGATGGAACGGAATGACCAGGCTCAACTCAACTAAACGGGCTTCATGAAAGAAAACACATGTTCAACACGGCATTTATTTATTAGGTGGCAGCGAAATCATTGACTGTTTCCTTGGCTATTAAACAATCGCAACCTGTATATTGGTATCTTGGTTCCCTCTGTTTTGCCCGTCATAACGTCGTAACCCGTCATATCAGTACAATTATATGCACATGTCCGGTATATATCCTCCTCTTTTCTGCCTGTCAGACCAAGAGATCAGGGTCAAATAAAAGGCCTCATCTTCTCTTAGATCTTAGTAGGGCCTCCCATGTAAAGTGTCTCCTCCACGACTGTTGTTGTTGCTGCTGTTGACGAGATTGCTGCGCTTGTCGTCGTGGTCCTCGAAGTGACTGTCTTCTCGAAGGTCGGGGTCGTCGTGCCTTGTTCAATGCCACAAATCTCATAAATTGGGCATCTTGACTCGGTGGTATCGTCGTATCATTGCTCATCCTCAGAATGGGATCATCCTTGAGCGTCTTTGGGTGAAGCTCCAGAGTGGCACCGGCATATTCTCGTCCCAACTTTGCTGCCTCCACAAGACCAAGTAGGTCTATCTCTCTGGGCTTCTTTTCCGTCTCTGCAGCTTTTCTCCTCCTGTCTGAGCTCTCTAGCGCCTCCCTTTGCTCTGCTGTCATAGGGGTCTCATCCTCTTCGGGTCCAGGCGTCAAGTGCATCCTATGGAGAATGTTTTCCACGTGTCCCATCTCTTCGGGTCCTTGTTGCTGCTGCTGTTGCTCTTCATCTGTCTTCTTGCGTCTGCCGCAGCAAAACATCATGGAGATCAACGCACGGAGTGGCGTCCAGACGGCGTACCACGCGTGCGAGATCATGGTGAACAGATCTTGAACGATGCTATCTGGGATTTGGCGAATCAACGCACCCAGTGGAATTGACATGATACCAAACAACAAGCTCCATCCCCATTGGGCACCTGTAAGCGGACTGGTGTCGAAGGCTTCGCCACCCTTGAAAATGATGACGAACTGGCCCGCAACCGTGATGAGTTGCACTCCAATGAACCATGGGTTGCGCAAGATCCCCTGGTAATAGATATCGAGTTTGTTGTCCACCCGGCGGCAGTTGTGCTGGTTAAAGAACTGCATCCACACGTAAATGTTGAGGACCAGAGTCTGAAGCTTCTCAATCTCAAACTCAGTGTCGGGGTTGAACAAGTCCCACCCAGCGTAATGCACAGTAAAGACAACTGCCAGCTGGTACATGGCCTGGCCAAGGATCATCTTCCACATGGTGATGCTGACAATAGGGGCATTGCGAGGTTCGGGCTTCCGCTTCAAGAAATCCGGTGAAGGATGGTCAGTGGCATAACCAAGCGAGGCGAAGATATCCATGATCAGGTTGATCCAGAGCAGCTGCACCACAGTAAAGATGGCATCGCCAACAAGCTCAGAAACAACTGTGATAATGCCTGCAGTAATGTTGATGGTGAATTGGAACTGATCGTCATTAGCCTCACACATATGCCTAGCCCACGAGAAATCTTACCTGGCAGAACTTCTTGACCGCATCGTTGACTGTTCTTCCCCAGCCCAGAGCCTTGACAATTGACGCAAAATTGTCATCGAGCAGGATAATCGAGGCCGCTTCCTTAGCCACCTCTGTGCCCTGAATACCCATTGCAAATCCAACATCCGCAGCTTTGAGAGCCAGGGCATCGTTTGTACCGTCACCTGTCACCGCGACCGTCTCGTTCATGCGCTTCAGATGAGACACGAGAAGCAGCTTATCCTCAGGGCTCGATCGAGCAAGAACTTGTAGACGTGGGATGACAGCGTCCAACTGCTCTGGAGACAGGTCTCGAAATGTAGGTCCGTCCATAGCAATACCACCAGCCGTGTAGATGCCGCATTCTGCTGCTATCGCCTTGGCCGTCAAGAAGTTATCTCCCGTGACCATGCGAACAAAGACTCCAGCGTCTTGACACTGTCGAACAGACTCAACAACTTCAGGGCGTATAGGATCGCGAATTCCAAACACACCGATACAGATCAGTCCAGAGGCTAACCATTCGAGGTTGACAGTATCGGGATCGTCTTCGGGGCCCTCAAAAATGTCCTCTTCGCTGAAATCTCGATAGGCCAAAGCCACCGGTCGCAGCATCCTGCAAGCGTAATCCTGTATGCTGTTGCGAAAGCTTTCACGGTCTGTCTCTGACATGCGGACAATGGGTGTTCTGAAGGTAGGATCCGACACAATAAAGGCACTATACTCCAAGACAACCTCTGCAGCGCCCTTGACCAATAGTCGATAACGATCATTGGGAAGCTTGATGAGAACTGCCATCCATTTCCGCGACGAGTCAAAGGGAAGAATGGCGATGATTGGGTTGTTGGCTCTCTCCTCAGCCACGCAACCCATACCCAGATGTTCACGGCTAAATTGTAGGAGAGCTGTCTCGGTGCTTGAGCCCACAAAAGCCATGGAGCCAGAGTCGTCGTTCTCAAATGCAGTCGAATTCAGCGCGATACTGTCCTTGATCAACCTCTTCGATTCTGGTGACAATGTCTTTGCGAGATCCACCGAGCTGTCATACTTGATGGTCGAGGCGCGAGACATGGACGTATCGGGGTCAGGGGCGCCAAGGTCGGTATCGTCAAAGTAGGACTCAAGGCCAATGCGTCCAACAACGACAGTCATCTTGTTCTGGGTCAGAGTACCAGTCTTGTCGGAGCAAACAGTGGTTGCATTGCCCATAATCTCGCACGATCGGATTAATCGCACCAGGTTGTTGTCTCTAAGCATACGCTTTGCTGCAAAGGCCAGCGCGACCGTGACATTCAGGGCCAGACCCTCAGGGACAGTGATGACAACGACCGTAATAGACAGGATTAGTACATGCAAGAAATCCTCGGCCTTGTCAGAGGGACCCCCTTGCAGGCCCTTCAACCTAATCATGAAACGGATGAACAAGATCAGGAAGAAAATGGATCCAGCGATAGCACCGATGACAATCAGCTGTTTACCAAGGCGACCGAGCTTGGCCTGCAGTGGCGTCTCCTGAACATCGTCTCTCAAGGACATAAGAACGCGGCCGTAGGTAGAGTTGACACCAACGGCTGTGACAAGGTAATGGCCCACTCCACGGGCAACAGTAGTTCCACTCAAGATGAAAGGGTCGGCCTGAACTGTGTGAAATGGATCATAGTGGTTCGGGACAGACTTGTGAACGAGGTCTGACTCTCCAGATATGGCAGATTCATTCATCTGGAGGCTCGAAGCTTGGACAAGAACACCATCCACAGCCACCACGTCACCAGCCTCAAGATGCATGATATCACCGACGACGACATCATGCACAGAGATGCGCTTCAGCCTGCCCGAACGCATAACCGTCACATCTCTTTGCTGCTTGCGCTCATTGACCTTTTTGAACTTGTGGTTCTTTTGCCAGTCGGTAGCAGCGCTCGCTATTATGATGACCAGGATAGCAACAACGATGGTAACACCATCCACCCATTCAACACGCGAAGAATCGATTGACTTGTCGACCGACTGGTAGATGCCGATGGCGAGCGATATGGAAGCCGAGATGGTGAGCAGAATGATCAGTTTGTCGTTGAACGCTATCCAAAGTAGTCTCAAGAAAGATTTCTGGGCTATTTGTGGAAGACGATTTATACCAAACACTCGTTTTCGGTCGGCGTAGTGATCATCGCGATGCTCGAAAAGGCCATTGGGGAGTAGCGGCGACGGTGGAGGAGGCGAGGCTGCCGAGAGAATAGGAGGTCGTTCTAGGCGGCCAGAGGCCACAGCCTCGTCAAAGGTAACAGTGCCATCGAGGGTCGTCTCATCGACACTGAGACCGGATGATATGTCGGTGCGCAGACCTGCAGCCAAGCCCAACAATCCGCCAAAGGCGCGAAGCGCGGGAAGACTCCTTGCAGTCACGAGTTTGTGAAGCTGCGTAGGAGTAAAGGCGAAATTGTTCCCCTGAATAGGTTCATCGTCGCCAAGATCGAGGGAGGAGTTGTCGTCGTTGGTGATCTGAGATGTTATCTGGTCGTCGGTCTGGGGTTGAGATTGAAGATGGTGTCGACCGCCGTCAATTGAAGATTCGCCGGAGCCGCCATGGCGTAAATCAGGAGCAGGTGTGATTTCGTCCATAGATGAAGAACACAAAACAAGGTCAAAAAAGGAAGCACCAGAAGCCGGTAGGGCGCTGTGCCACGAAGAAAGAGGGAGAGAGACCAAAAAAGAAAGAGAAGGACGAAGTCGGATCGCGATCGTTTGAGTGTGGAGGAAGCGCTGGAACCGGCAGCGTGGGGGGGTTGGTGTCGGACCGGAAGGGAGCAGCCTCTGTCTACCCCAAATCAGTTCAAGCGTCAATAAAGAGCAGCAGGAGAATAAAGAACCTTAAGAGAACTTCATCATTAGCAGGTCGGCCCCACTGCGGAATGACCTGGAGAGCATATCTGAGTGGCTGTTGATGGTGATGCCCTTGTTGACAGACAGTGAGGATGACCCAACTAATGCCAGGTTATCCGCTATGTACGGTTCCCCCAGTAAGAAAAGCCGGAGAAACCTCGCACGTCGACGTTATTCGTCTGCCCTGTGTGTGTCTGTGGATCAGTACTGCTGGAGTTGATCAGTGCACCATTTCCATGGGGTCGCTGTCCGTCATCTCGGGGACGCCGAAAACAGAAGCCGCGCAGGCCCTGAATTCTGGTCTTTTTGAAGCTCTTGGCCTGCTCGTCGTGATGTCTGGTTTTCTTGGCTGCTGCATATTGTGCCGATCAAGAGAAAGAGGCCGACCTAGCGGCATGCGGCATGTCAGCGTCGTCGTCATCAGGCTTGGCGGACGAGTTTCGTGTATCTGGATAACATCTTAACTGAGAAAGATGAGGTGAGGAGGCGGCCGAAGTTGCCGAGATGTCTTGATGTCTGGTGATTTGAAATGCGTCTTGTGCAGTGAGAGTGCCTCCTTCCTCGCAGCAAGATTTGGAAAAGCTGGGCAAGTCTTGGCATTGAGGGATGCCAAGAGTCCAGTCTGGTGGCAACGGTCGTGCCTTCCTCAGAACGTTCAACTGCCGATTCTTGATTCTCTGCTCCAGTCTTGCCGCACTCGCACTGTCCATATTGTGAATATCCAAGATGGGTAATAGGACAAGTCTATGGGTCCTCGTCTATTTTCAATAATGTCTATCAAAGGCAGTAGTTGAAATGAGGTCGACATTAACATCCATGATCCTCATGATCCAGGTACGTACAGGGGAGAGTATCCATGTGCAAGCCCACCGTTCGCTGTTGGAGCCAGGGAAAACCTACAAGGCGCCTGCCGGCACTCAAATCCAACAGAAAGGAAAGTGCATACTCCGTACCACGGCATAAATCTCGTCAAAAAGAGCAAGAGACAGACACACAAACCACGTGCCCCCAGCACAAAAGTCCACTCCACCCTATCCATCCCGAAACAACCTCATGATTCTCGTGGGGAGGCCTCACACTCACACATGGACATGGACACATCCGCCCGCGTCCACCCACAAACCACCAAATGCAGAGCGTACACACGGGCACAACAAGCGTACAACAAATGTCATGATTGCTACCTTGTTCTCCTTTTCCTCACTTTGCACCACCTTCGTATTCGGCACACAGAACACATCACATGACACTGCTCAAGACATGGCATTGTTCTTAATGTCTTCTCCTGCGTTATTGTTCATTGACCAGGGTCCTCCAAGACTCGTCTCGTCTGCAGTAGCGAATTGACTCTCCCCTCTCTTGATTCGATCGCTTCGGTACCCTCCCGGCCGAGACATGCTACCCCCAGATCGATTCGGCGAGTGCCATTTCCAGGGGCTTCGAGTTACACAGGGGACGATCGGGAAGCCGACTCTTGACGTATTTCCTTGCAGCGAGACCTTAACAAAAAACTTGTTCAGCTTTGGGAGCTGCGAGGTTCACAAGCAAGTGTTTGTCTCCGGCTGTACGAGGAAGCTGAAGTTGGCCATGGCTCAAGATGTCCAAGACAAGTTCGACTCAAGTCTGGTTGCTCGTTCGCGAAACTCAGGGTCCTCAGCGGTCACATTCCCCAGCTAGTTCCCGAATATCGATCGCATGTCAAGACATCGATGTCTTTCGCTTCCATCCGGATGCCAATGCATGGTGTCTTGTATCAGCTTGTTTGGACATGAGATCCTTGGTGACAAGATTGGCAAAGCTCTAACCCTCACAAGGCTTTGGTGTTACTTTTGGTTTGACCTCAGCTCCCAAACCGTTCGGATATTGACAATCCAGGCAATGCCTTTCCGTCAAGTCCCATCATTGTCCTTCGTTCACTCCACTTTATCCCGATCCCTATCCATATCCACACTCTCGGTAATGGTTCGTCGATGCTCTTGGTTAACACCCAGTATCACTTGTCTCATTTTACTCGCATTCCCGGAGTCCTATCCGCTGGGTCTTCCCTCATAGCTCAGTTTGACAAGACATTGTTTCCCACATGGCTCTTCCAGGCAGGAGATCTCATGTGTGACCCGTCTACGCCAAGAGTCTCAGAGTCTTGGTGTTTTGCCATGAACTTCCTCTTCAATCCGCCTATCGACAAAGATTAAAGATTGCACCAGCCGCTCTCGAGGTCAGAAGGATCCTCTCAGGCTCTGTAAGAAATTAGCATGCCGACAACATGCAGCTTTTGAGATTCCTGCTGGCGACGGCCTACCCAGTGTTCCTACTTCTCATTCCTAGGACACGAGCCCGACCGCATTCCTTTGCAACTAGGTCAGAGGAGAGGATTGCCCCCAAAGTGATGATTATCGCAATGGTTCGTCGTCCCTACCTCGGTGGTATAACGCTTTGTTTGCTCATCTGTCTTGACAGTGGTCCCCAGAGGCTGATGTTTGGTACGACCGTCTACCAGACTCAGGACTTGGCAATTTGACTTCGTCATGCTATCACTCCCCCGGACTGTCTATGCTTTTCCCAACGACTTGCTGCATAGAAGGCGGCGCCATCTGCATACAGACTGTCGGCGAAGGGGAGATCAACTCTGCGGCATCGCTCATGGCCCTTGCTCTGTCGCCTAGATTCGATCTCAGCAAGACCTACTTCCTCCTCGCCGGGATAGCTGGTGTCAATCCCAAACAAGGTACTTTAGGCACCGTAGCCTTGGCTCATTACTCTGTCCAGGTCGCTCTCCAGTACGAGATTGATCCTAGATCCCTCCCCTCCAGTTTCCCCACAGGCTACATCTCGTATGGCCGTAATCAACCCCACGAGTACCCTTTCATTACATATGGAACTGAAGTATTTGAGCTCAACGCTCGACTTCAAGATGAGGCATATGATCTTGCCTTGAAGGCAGAGCTGTCAGACGCCGATGGGCCGCGACAGTACCGCTCCCTATACGTCCGAATGGGCGAGTCATACATGGCTGCTTCTCGACCACCAAGTGTTGTAAAGTGTGACACAGCTACCAGCGATGTGTACTACTCTGGAAGCAGACTCTCGGAGGCATTTGAGAATACGACATCAGTCTGGACCAACGGGACTGGGGTCTATTGCATGAGTGCACAAGAAGACAACGCATTACTCGAAGTCTTGGTCAGGGCTGCAATTGAGAAGATGGTTGACTTTGAGAGAGTCATTGTCCTCCGAAGCGGTATGACTCCTGGTCCTGCTCTACACGGAAATGCCCTGCTGACAATACCAGGCTCCAACTTTGACCGTGCCCCTCTGAACCGCTCCGACCTCGAGCACCTCACGGATTCTCAGCAGAACGGCTTCTCCATCGCCATTGACAACATATTCAATGCTGGTGTCAAAATAGTCGAGGGTATCGTCGAAAACTGGGACTGCAAGTTCAAAGCCGGTATCGAGGCGGATAATTATGTTGGAGACATCTTTGGGAGTCTAGGCGGGGAGCCAGACTTTGGGTTTGGGAGTCTCACTCGTGGAGAACGTGTGGCTCCTGATGGTAAGGATACTACTTTGGCGATGAAGGAGATGGACAGACGGAAGATTTTGACTCAAAAGTCGTTAAGGAAGGTATAATTCGGGTGATGTAATGTTGACTGTAAAGTCGGTATGCGTTTGAAGCGTTGTGTTTAGGGTGGTTCGCTTTGATTTACAGTACAATGTGTCGACATTTTACATTCAGATTCTATAGTAATGATCTGAGGCGTTATCTTTTCTTTTAAGCCACGATACCAACCACAGGCTATGTACCTAAGTTGATGCCATCTATGAGAACATAGTGATGCTGCCACTCTCCGACATTAGCGATCCCTCTACTCGGATGGGGATGGCTTCAAGACGGCATCGGCCCTAATCTATCAAAGATGAACAAAGAAGCGCCCGTGGCGGCAAGGGCGTCATTAAAAGGCAGATACTGTAAATGTATTTTATTCCCCATGGCAGACGTTAACGTTATGATAGTAGCTATTTTTAATCCCAACCTATGCACCCCCAATATTGAATCCCCATTCCATCACCATGTACATACATACAACCTTTGTAAATCTAGCCCAGTTAAACCCTCCCACGCCAACTCTCTCGCGTACCTAGTTGTAGCATCCAAAGAAACCAATCGCTAAAGATAACCCATCATAAAACACTGTCTGTTTTATAGTATTCATTCTTCATGAGACGCCAATCACCAGTCTGGCTGTGTCCATTCCTCCTGTTGGGGGGCCGCGCAGAAATTGTCCCACCCAGATGCAATCCATAGTAGAGTAAAGTGAAGACCCAGCAAGATCAAGCTCGTTCCTAGGCCCCAGGCACGCGGTCCGCCTGTAAAATAGTCCCCGTAGCCCGGTCTTGATGCCGGTGGGTAGCTCGTTAGTCGAGGTAGACCGAGGTCCAGGGCCGCGACGGCCACTAGGGGAATAGCAATGTTGAGCTGCACCATAAAGGGCCAGCAAGAACGTGTCAAGGAAGTGAGCTTGACAGCAAAGAGACCCAGACGGATGATGTAGCTCAAAAGAGGCAAGCTCGGGCCTGCTATAGTAACGATATGAAGGAGAAACATGCGCAGCCTGTCCCTCAGGGCGTTGGAGGTAGTAGTTGGAGGCGCCAATAGCAGCGGGGGACTCTGCGAGCTCCTCCTCTCGTTCAACTCTGATACTTCAGGGGCGTCTCTCACAGTGGCCACGATAGAACTACGACGACGGCCCTCTTGACTGCGAGAAAGAACCATAGAATGTGCGGTTCGATGACGAGAGACGGATTGTCGATTTGGATCCAGACGAGAGCTTTGTGTGCTCTTGGACGGCGACAAATCTCGCGAGGTGGGCCGAGCCAGAACTCCAAGCTCCTCAAACTTATCTCCTGTGCTCGAATGGTGACGG
This sequence comes from Fusarium sp. NRRL 66088, assembly GCA_013186415.1. Lineage (NCBI taxonomy): Eukaryota > Fungi > Ascomycota > Sordariomycetes > Hypocreales > Nectriaceae > Fusarium > Fusarium sp. NRRL 66088. The sequence continues at coordinate 28,784 of JABCKD010000758.1, read as the reverse complement.
TGCCGGGAACCTACATGACAGTTAAGAGCAAAGCTTGTTAGGAAGTAAGACTACGGAGCTTACCGGTGACTGGTGTACCCGGGGGAGCGGGCGAGTCAAGATTCTGGACTCGACTTCCGTTCAAGCCAAGGCTAGGGGCGGCTTCTTCCCTTACCCCATTGTCAAAGCTCATTGTATCTCGCATACTCATGGCCTTGAGCACCTCGTTGGCGCTGGGTCGTTCGGCGGGGTTCAGCGACAACAGTCTCTTGAGGAGCTGGTAGAGCTTGGATGGAAGGTCTGGGCGTTCACGTCGTTCATCCTGAAAGCCCTTCCACTGAGTGATCTCTGCTCTGAGCTCATCGACATCCTCAAGCTCTTCCTGGATGGCATTCGCGCTCTTATAAGGAAGCCTTCCGAAACACATGAAATACAAAATCATGCCGAGCGAGAAGATGTCGGACTTTGTGGTAAAGTTTGCGTAACGTCCTGAGACCGGATCCAGTTTGAGCACTTCCGGGGCGCAGTAGGATATTGTTCCAGTGGTGCCGGATGAGTTACGGACAGCATTCTCAGGCTGGACTTCACCAAAGTCACTGATCAGACAGGTGAGTCTACTGCCCTCGTGGTGCAACAGACAATTGCTCGGTTTGAGGTCGCGGTGGATGTAGTTGGCAGCGTGGAGATATGCCACGCCAGAGGTGATGTCTCTGAAGAGTGAGTAAATCTCATCAAAGGATAATTGGCGATTGCCGTGGAAGAGGCCCACGGGAGGGTCTAGTTGGCCTTTGGATCGTCGGCGCATTTGGGCCTTGAGCTCTTCCTTGGTAGCCTCGCGAGGCGCTCCGCCGACAATGTACTGGTGGAGATCACCACCATTGCAGTACTGTTGAAGAATAAAGGCACAGGCTACACTGGGCCCGAAGCGAGTGAGCTGAAAGTCCTCCAACCAGACATGTCGGTACGACACAAGATTTGGATGGGAGAGCTTGGCAAGCAACTCGACCTCGATGAGAACCTTTTCAAGCCAGGCATGGTCGTCTCCGACAGGAACTCGTTTACAGGCAAACTGACCCAGCGGGCAGCCGTCAATCTGGTGGCGCACGAGAAGAACGACTCCCTTGCCTCCTCGACCAAGCTCGCGTTCCTCCACAAAGAAGGAATCAAAGTAATTGGGACTGAATGCGTTTCTTCGAATTCGGCTGCCCTCAGTATGCGCAACACCAGGTGTGCCCGAAAGGAACTCGGCGTTGCCGTCATGGAGCTCTGGAGATGGCGAGGTTGGACTTGGAGAGCTACCAGCATCGCCGAGGGCAGGTCCAAAGAGTCTCCTCACAGGGCTCGGAGGTGCATGTTCTGAAGTCGTATCGGGGTTCGCGTTAACAGCGCGAAGCATGCGAAAGTAATCGGGATCGACATAGCTCTCTCGACGAGGACCAAAGGAACGATCAAAGGTGCGATCATCGGACGAGTCAGGACGGGTAAGCGGCTGATGACATGTCGGACACTCTGTAACGGCACGAATTTCGAGACGATGAGACTGGGAGTCGCGGACGACAATGGCGTTGTGGTGGCGGCTGCAGAGGTCAGCAGGGCGTTTAGAGTCAAAGAGCACCCAGAATGCGAGGTAAGGTTACTATGACGTACAGAACAATCTCTCGGCCCTCGTGGGGCTGGTAGGGAATCAACGACATGTTCTGGAGGCAGAAGCATCAAATTGAGGAGAAAGCATCGCAGTCATGATGCGCCTAGGGCAAGATGACGAGCGACGATAGAGGCGGGGAGGGGGGGTTTTATGGTGGGAGAGCTTTTAGAGGTGCAAGAGGAGGGTTTCTTCAGGTGGTGAAGCTCGGAAGAGGTGGTGTTTAGTGGCTGCTGACTAGGTAGGTACCTGGGGGAACACAAGGAACAATGGTAACGCGCGCTGGGGATACACCACCACGTAGCAAAGTACGACGGGTCGGATGAGGAGTGAGTCATACGAATTATGAATGTGTGTTTCGTTAAAGAGATTTCTTTTTTGGTTCTGCTTTGAAAGTTGGGTATTTGAGTAAAGGTGCAATTTTGCGTTTTCGAGAGGGGCGATCTACAAGTGTAGGGGGAAAAAAATACAAAAAAATTGGTAGCTTCTCTTTGAAGAGCGTGTCTATGCTGGTCAGCGATCATGTTCAAGGCGTCGATATGGACTAGGTGAGCTTACCATCCTTAGTGCAGGGGCCATGCTACTGCGGAGGGAGTTAGTTTCGGAAATTGAAGGCTGCAGCTTCAGAAACTTACATCTTCTCTCTGCCACAGGTTAGGATTCGAACATGCGACTTTGATAGGAAAACTCACGTATCGTTATAAATAGACCATTTGCCCGAAGGCGAAATATGTCTTTACAAAATTAACTTATAAACCCCCCACCAAGGTGCACAGACCAGCTCGGCTGACTCAACATTTGCTTCTCATTCAAACCCACCCCTCCCTCGCCCATCCACACACAAGAAAGCATCCATGTCACACAAAAGCACACCCACCCGGGACCCGCCACATGATGGCTTCTGAATACAGCCCAGCTCAACAACTTCTCCACCATCATGATCTCAACCATGGCCGACCTTCGCTCAGCGTGTGATCGCTGTCACAACAAAAAGCTACGATGTTCAAAGATACCGGGCTCTATAGTTTGTGGTCGCTGCGTCAAGGCTGGCGTCTCTTGTATCTTTAGCCCTCCTGCTCGATCACTCCGTCAACCCGACAATACCGCCTTTGACTGGTCTCCTATGCTTGAGTTTGACAGTCAGACGTTTAATTCTCTGGAAAACATTGGAGCAAATCCGCAAACAATCACTCCTCCTGTTAGCGATGAACCGGAACCAGCACCTTCTACTCCAGTCGCACAGTTAGCCGACCTCATGATCTCACTGGACCGACTGCAACAAGACTTTCCCAGCCCTGTGCAACACCACGTTTCGACACATCAGCTTGAAGAGATTCCCCAAGGGTTGACTGCCAAGTTCAATCTGCAGAAAACTCTTGATAATTTACTACAGAGGGCTCAAAAGCTATCGGCGTTGTATCCTGAAGTGCTCGAGCTGCTTCAACCAGAGCAAGACACTTGCACTATCCTGGATTGCTTGCACGGAATTCATGGGTCTCTACGGACCAGATCTCAGTTACCATTCGACCAGTCTACCGTTAATCTTTTACTTGCTTGTCACTTGAAGCTACTAGCAATCTTTGACAGCATCGTCGATCACGCTCACTTATGTGCGAAAGTAACCGCAATGTTACCCGACGACCATGAACCCAGCTTCGACATCCCCGAGATCCGAATCGGATCCTTCGTGGCACCAAAAGCTTCTGCCGCTTCAATGATGACAGCCATGATAATCGAGCTTCAGTCAACGCTCGCAGCAAGAGCTCAACAGTTGAGCGACCTGGTCGCATCAGTTGCTGGCAACGAGTCAAGAGAGGCCAAGATACTTGGTCTACAATGCGAAGGTCTAAAGGAGCATTCTTCGACTACACTGGCCGACCTCCACGAATTAAGAGATCACCTCACCAAGCTGGGGTTTATCCGATGAGATGGATCATCTCTACCTCTGCCTCTCAAACCAGGTCAAGGGTGTATCCTCGCCTTCCATCCGAATGTCGAGGCCAAAACTATATGAACGTCCTGTCTCGTCCACCCGAAACTGAGCTCGGTAGCATTCCCTCGGCCGTCTTACACTTGCAAAGTCGTCATTAAAGAGCCAACCCACCCAATAGTCTCCCGACTTGTGCTCCAGTTGATACGACACTTGTTTACCAAAGTTATCCGTCTTGAACGCCATCAGTCTACAACTGTCTTTGGGTGCAGGAGAGTCCGAGGGAGCATCCCACTCGTCGCAACTAATAGAGACGGAGATTGGGCCATAGCCTGGGTGATAATATTCACCAGCAAACCTTCCCGGTGGTAGAGGGGCACGGATAGGAGGGGATGGCAGCGAAGGGTACAACCTATTCGAGCAGTTGCCAAGGCGCTCCTCCCACTCTGCAAACGTCTGGTTCCAGCTTGAGATGTTGTCAGCTTCTGGTATGATAAAGCGCTCCGTGGCTCGATGAGTGAAAACAAGGTGCTTACTTTGCTTCTAGGTTTTGCCGCTTTTCCTCTTCTACATGGAAAAAGTCGTATAGAGTCTTGGCGATGATGGAGTCGAGGGCAGGGGCGTTTTCACTGTTTAGCATGATGACGAAGCCGAACTTCTTGCTCGGAATCATGAGCATTATGGACATCATGCTGTTGACAAGACCGGAATGCCACCAAACCGGCTCATCTTGGAAGATACTGCCAAACCAGCCGAAGCCGTAGTAGACGGGGCCTGTGAAGAGCCGCTCTTTTTCTTCGACAACCATGTGTGGAAGTTTAAGGATGTGATGGCCAGCTTTGGAGATGGGACCTGTCTCGTCGATCATGTGCCGTAGATATCGAGACCAATCTAGAATGGATGAGATGGCCATTCCTGCACCGGCAATATTCTGCTCATCTCTCCACGGTATCTCGCCGTATGTTTCTGTGTCGTTATTCCAGTAATATGGGACTGCTAGAGTACTCTCGCTGGCTAGTGCATCATCGGGATGTAAGTAGGTGTTACGCATCCCCATGGGAAGCCATAGTCGATCTCGGAAGAAATCAGCCAGAGAAGAATCTGTGAGCGTCTCAATCAAGTAACCCATGGTGCCGTACATCAAGTTGCTGTACCTCCACTTCGCGCGTGGTTCCCCGGCCATTGGCAGATGGCGGAACGAGCGGACCATGTTTACGGATGAGTTGAGGAACGGGCCAGCATAGTCGTGTCTCGGGTACCCGGTTCTATGGCAGAGTACATCGGCGACTGTGATGTGACTGGTGGCCCAGTCATCCGAAAGAACAAAGTCTTCACGGAGGAGGTTAGATACCGGTGTAGACCATTGGATGTTGGCGTAGTCTTGGGACTGGTCTACGAGGAGTGACAATGCGGCAGCAGTAAAGGACTTTGTCATGCTACCACAGTAGAAAAGAGTTTCGGGTGTGACAGGTTCACGGTCTAGTGAAGCATATCCGAACCCCTGTTGCCAATGTCAGTTGATTATGAAATGGTATATTACACTCAAGTTGTTACTCACCCTCGTCCACGTCTTGTTCCCATCGAGGATAGCGATAGCAAGACCAGGGGCATGCCATCGGGCCATCTTATCCCGAATATACTGCTCAAAGGCAGCATCAGCAATAGGAACGTCATTGCTATCGTGGTCTGTCGACTCAGACACCTGCTGTTGTTCATTGAGCGGAATCTGCTGAGAAGACACCAGACACGCGACCTGCAGCAACGCTAAGAACAATAGCCTCATGGCTAGGATCTAGACAAGGGTGTGTGTTTTGACAGTTGAAAATGTCTGTCAAAATCTGTGTGGCTTGAATGATGGATCCCGAGAGGATGGTTCACACGATTTGGGGAAAATGCGACGATCGATGACTGCATTTGCCGGACGTCAACTTTTTCCGAAAGGGGTGTCATGAAGCGAAGGGAGGGCAATTGAATGAATCCAAGATTCACGTCTCCTTGTTTTATCAGATCCTTGTATCTCGCTATGGGATGGGGTCTTGGCTACGGTCCACTAACAAGGCGACAGATGTGGAACCAGGGTGAAATTCATCCATGGCAGTTTACCCAAAAGATACCTCCGTAGACTGTACGTATCGTATTTCCATAAAGATTTGTTTACGACATGGATCATCATGTCCGACAAGATGCCTAACTCCGGGATACGGATATAACTATTTTCTTTGTTTGATGTTGTGGTCACGCAACGCAACCGAGATGACAACAAAGGGGACCACCTATCAAGGTAAGGGCATCCACTAAGAAGGGTAAGCTTAACATGATTCCGGGACTCTTTTTCATCTCGGACCCGTCTCATAGTGAGTGAGTGTGTCTCTCTCAGCTGAGCTTACCAAGCGCAAAAGCACCACCACCAGACTTCTGTGGGGAAGACACACATCGGACGGAGGGCGTGCCGACTTCCGGGGGGGGTCCCACGGGAATATTTTACGGTGATGAGACGTTAATCGGCCGAGAAATCGTCAAGGGTTCGCACGAGGTGGCGTGAACTTGAACGGGAGACGATCGAATCAATGGATCCCGGGTGCTTCTCCCGTTCAGGGGGACCTAGTAGCCTTTCCTCAGGCCTGTCCGTCATAACGATAACGAGATGCTCTTCTGCGCAAGTCGGCGGAGTTTGCGATGCCCCCGAGAGCGAGAGCCCGAAACTGGGGACCTCTTTTTTTTTTCGTTCTTTCTTTTGGTCCCGAGGACATCGGAAGGAAGCCATCCTGGTCTACGGGCCTCGAAATACCCGGGTCCCCCCCCTTCGTTGTTAGGTCCTCGTCACATCAGATGAGCCCAACCCAAGGGGAATAAGATGAATGGACAATATCCCCGTTTATCATTATTCACACTTTTATCTCTTGACCTTCCTTTTCTTGACCACTCTCTTATATAATGTACTTTGCTCCTCCGCTCCTCATTCTCTTGGAAAAAGTCTGGGGTATAAGTCAAGCGATCTACTTTTAACCGGTCACCACACCCGATTTGAACATTATTTCCGTCCAAGAAAGCCATCTATTTCTCGTTCCGCTCTGCGAGGTGTCGTTTCCCGTGGAGAATCTCATCTAATCGATTATCTGTTCCGGGGCGGTTTCTCCTCTTTTATACAACTGTCACACCACCCTCTGTAGACACACGAGTTTTGATACGATCGAGACGCCATTCATTACGAAACGATTAAGAGTAGCGAATATTGTTCAGAGAATTCATATTAGTTTTAATTGAGGGATTCAGGCGCGAAAGGCGCAGGTACGTACATCTTGAACCTCCACCATGTCGAGCCGAGGCATTGCCCAAAATGGAAATAAGGATGACTTCAGTCTCAATGGCAACTAGGACACTGGCAAACATGGGTTATATGCTTTAATTATTGTAGCTGAATCTAACTATCGAGTAGATTCACATTCACACCATGGCTTCCGAAGCCAACATTGCTCTCACAGAGTCGGCCCAAAAAACAACATCCTACGAACTAAGACGCGAACCAACCCTAGAAGAAAAAACCCGCGAAGCAGTAGACGAAGGCCACGATGCCGACATCCCCAGCAGCATGGGATTCGTCCCGACACAAGCCGACGAGCGCAAACGAAGAGCCAGCATCGCAAGTAGCAGACGTGCCAGAAGAGCTAGTAGTGCTGCTGCTGCGGAGAATAGAAATGTTCTTGATGATTTGAGAGAGCAGAGGAATAAAGAGGAGGGAGAAAGTGGGGAGGAGGAGAGTGGTGATAGTGAGGAGAGTGAGAGTCATGTCGTTTGGTGGGAGAGTGATAAGGATCCTCAGAATCCTTACAACTTTCCTACTTGGAGAAAGGTTCTTAACTGTGCTCTCGTCAGTTCTTTGACGTTTGTCACACCTTTGGCTTCATGTAAGTGAACCCATCCCCAAGTTGAACGTTGTCTTGTTGTTGAGAGTTCAAGAAAGCTGACATGTGTAGCCATGTTTGCACCTGGTGTTCCTGAACTCATGCTCGAGTTTGGAAGCAAATCCTCCGAACTAGCTTCTTTTTGCGTTTCAGTCTATGTTCTTGGTTTCGCAGCTGGACCTATGGTTTTCGCTCCTCTTTCTGAGTTATATGGACGTGTTCCTATCTACCACATTGGCAACATTGGCTTCATCGGTAAGTCTCTCCCCCGTCTTTATAAGGGGAACTACTTAATAACACACTGTATAGTCTTTGTTATTGCTTGCGCAAAAGCTCCGAGCTTAGGTGCTCTCATCGCCTTTCGATTCTTGAGCGGTGTGTTTGGTTCGTGTCCTATGGCTAATGGAGGAGGTTCCATCGCCGACATGATTGTTCAGGAGAAGCGTGGTACAGCCATGGCCAGTTTCTCAATCGGACCTCTTCTCGGACCCATCATCGGACCCATCATTGGCGGTGTCGTTACAGATTCTCTCGGCTGGCGTTGGGTCTTTTGGATCATTACTATTATTTCAGGAACCATCACCGTCGTCTTCTTCATCTTTGCGGTTGAAACCTACGCACCTGTTATTCTCGAGAAAAAGGCTCGTCGTCTTCGAAAGGAAACTGGAAACGATAGACTTCGGTCGAAACTCGATGCTGGACTTAGTCCCGCCGATTACTTCAAGCGCGGTATCCTTCGGCCTTTCAAGATGCTTCTCTTTTCGCCTGTTTGCATCATCTGCGGCCTCTACGTCGGTCTTTCATACGCATACCTATACCTCATGTTTACAAGTCTTACACCCCTATTCATGCGTATCTACCACTTCAACACCATAAACTCGGGTCTAACATTCCTCGGCCTCGGCATCGGATCCATGATCGGCGTTCTTTATTTCTCCATCTCGAGTGACAGAAACATGAAGAAGTTGGCTGCCAAGGCGCAGACGAGCAGTGATGAGGAGACGGGACCTACAGAGGAGCAACAGCCTGTGGTTATGAAACCAGAGTATCGACTTCCTCCTTTGAGGGCTGGGGCCATCTTTTTGCCGGCTGGGTTGTTTATTTATGGGTGGACTGCTGAGTACAAGGTTCATTGGATTGCGCCTATTATTGGTACTGCTGTTATGGGTGTTGGAAACCTCATCATCTTTATGGTAAGTCCCCAGACAATCACCATGTCCAAACAGTGACTAACTTCCACGTACAGACCCTCCAAATGTATCTCGTCGACAGCTTCACCGTCTACGCAGCCTCAGCACTCGCCGCCAACGCCGTAATGCGATCCATAGCCGGTGGTGTACTGCCTCTAGCCGGTCTACCCATGTTTGACAAGCTGGGCATGGGTTGGGGAAACAGTCTTCTGGGATTCATCGCTGCTGCGCTTATTCCTGCGCCTTGGTTGTTTATCAAGTACGGTGAGCATCTGAGGAAGAAGTTTGAGCTCAAGGATCTTTAGATGGGTTGGGGCTTTGTTATGGCGTTTGGTGGAAGGGAGGCATGTTGATACATAATATTTAAAAGTTATATGGATACTCTGGGTTTATATAGATAAAAGGGTTGGCCAAGTCATAGTTAATGTATTTATATCACGTATTAGCATCATGATGTAAATGTCAAGAAGAAAACAAGTCTATTCAACGCCCCAACTCCTGTCTACATATATCCACTCATTCACCTAAACTCGCACATTATATACGTGCGAGTCTACTTCTTCTCCTTGGAGCCGTTCTTCTCATCCTTGCACTTACCACAGTTTCCCTTCCTGTTAACAGTCAGTGCAAGATAGGCCTCAACATCCTCACAGATGACACCGGTTCTCGCCGCCTCAGGGCAGCGTCTATAGAGCTGCCCATCCTCCTCATGCAGCCACGCCCTGTCCGTATCTAGGATCTGCGATTTGGGACGGGGCTCTTCGTGGCCGCAGCCGTCAAACTTGATCATAGGAACCCAACACATGATTGTGGTGGTGCTGTTTTGGGAGGCGTGTTGAGTTCGGGCTCAAGGTTGTTGGTGAGTGTGTGAAAGGAGTCGGTGATAGACTTGTTTGCCTACTTGGTGAGGAAGTAATATGAGACTGAGGTTTGGACATTTATACTCATGGCTACGAACGGTGTCTACACGCGGTTGTAGAATGAAGGCGTATAGTTCATTAAAGTCGAGTATTCTACCTTTGTATGTAGTTATGTACTTGGCCCTTCACTATTGTTCATTCAGCTTGCTCATGCGTGTGAGTGCGACTTGAACAGTCTCTCTCTACATGTAGGTGAACATCTTGAGAACAATGAGCCGCTCCTTTGTTGTAGCAACGAGTTCCAACATTCCAGATGCATCCTCTATCAAGATTCTACCTGCACATGTTGATGCATATGGGAAGAACTCAGAATACCCTCTTCCAAACACCAAACCCTCAACACATCCCCTTGACAACCCTAATAATGGCCTGATACAAAACCATCCCTCAAAGCACAGACCCAAACCCTCATCATGACTTTCTTTCGCCTCATGCCAAGCCCAGCGGATACACCCGCCTGTGCTTCGCTTCTAGAACAAAGCCTGAAACTCCAGTTCCAGGCCGACGACATGCCCTTTCCGAACGAGGCCTCACTAGTAACGAGGGTCTAACAAACATCATGCCACCTCAAGGCTATGACTCTTTTTTTCCCCTGACGTGAAATCAGCCCACTCTTGAGAACCCTAGCACACGGACCAAGACCGCATCATGATCGTATCGTCCAGGGGTTTGAAGTGTACCCATGCTTTCCAATAGATCCCTTGGCCGCCTTGCATCGTGGCTTTTCTGCTCGCCTCTCCCTCGGGTATCATATCACAGTTGATCCTTGACCGCATATGCCCACGTTGTTGGCTGGTTGGCGTCGGGTTGGTGGTGAGGATGCATGAACTTTATCCGTTGCCTTCAGCCAAATCAATGGTATCATATCATATATGCTACTCTTCCGCGCGGCTGGCGCTTGGTCCATCTTCCTGCATGATCCTTCACGAAGCGTATACGAAGCATTGCTGACGACAACTCGGTCACCGCCTCGTCAATGTCGATAAGGAATAGCCAAGTTACATAGTAGTATCAAACAAGAGAGGCAATGCGAAACAGTCACAGCACAGACACAGACAGTTGCTCAATGGGGTCTTGCCCCTACTTTATTCCTTGTGATTGTTCAGAACTAGAAATTCTGATACCCTAAACCCTGGAAACAACCGTTGCCCTGTCTATCATTACTTATGTGCATTAAATCACTCCCCACTCCGGTCTCAAGGCCTCAGCCACAAGACGTTGCTCTTAGTTGAGCTGGCCAATGCCAAGGTGCTCGGGGTCGGCCTTGACAATGCGCAGGGTGTTGGTGTTACCCATACCACCCTTCCAGCCCTGAACAACCACGACGGTGTCGCCGGGGGTCAGAACCTTGAGCTGCAGAGCGTTGTTGACAGCCCACTTGATGCGGCGATCCACATCCTCCTGCCAGTTGACCTCAGAGAAGTCAGGCTTGGCCTCGGGGAATAGGAAGGGGTAAACGCCACGGTACAGATGAGCGAATCGAGAAGTTGTGGGGGTTCGCGTCACCATGAAGATGGGGCACACGGGTCGGTACTTGGACAGCATGCGGGCCGAGTCTCCGGAGGTCGACAGAACAATGATACCACCGGCACCAAGGTCAAGAGAGGCACGGACAGCAGCCATGGCGCAAGACTCGACAGTGCTGACAGGTCGCTTGACCAGAGTGCACAGCTCCTCAAAGTGGGAGACGTAGGGGATGGTGTTCTCAGCCTTGAGACAAGCCTCGTGCATCTCCCTGACGGCCTCGGAGGGGTAGCTACCCTTGGCCGTCTCACCGGAAAGCATGACACAGTCGGCTCCGTCAGTGATGGCGTTACCGACATCGCTGATCTCGGCACGAGTGGGACGGGGGTTCTTGATCATGGACTCGAGCATCTGGGTAGCGCAGATGACGGGCTTGCCAGCAAGGTTGCACATGGCAATGAGCTTCTTCTGGGCAGCAAACACCTCGGCCGCGGGAATCTCGATACCAAGATCACCACGGGCAACCATGACACCGTCAGTCTCCTCGAGAATCTCCTTGAAGTTGTTAAGTCCCTGTCGGTTCTCAATCTTGGAGATGATCTGGATGTTCTTGCCCTCATCGCCGAGAACCTCACGGATATCTCGGATGTCCTGGGCGCGGCGGATGAAAGAGGCAAAGACCATGTCGACACCGTTCTCGACACCAAATCGAAGATCGGCCTTGTCCTTCTCGGAAAGAGCGGGCAGGTCGACATCGGTGTTGGGCAGGTTGACACCCTTCTTGGAGCAGATGGCGCCGTTGTTTCGGGCCTGGACTCGGATGGTCTGCTCGTCCTCAATGCTGAGAACGTCAAAGGCGAGGACACCGTCGTCGACGTAGATAACACGGCCAGGCTCAATGACCTTGGTGATGTTCTTGTAGTCGACGTACCTAGAGAGGTCAGCAAAAATAGGCATGCACGAAAGTATCAGACTAACATGTTCTCAGCGTCGGAGGAGGTGGCGTAGGCATCGTCGGTGGTAATGTTCATGATATGACCAACAGAGATGGGGATATCCTCATCGTTGGGGGTGTTTCCCGTTCGGATCTCGGGACCCTTGGTATCAAGAGCAATAGCGACGTTGCGGCCGTCGTGAGTCTTCTCGGACTCGCGGGCGTGGTCGATGACCGACTTGTGGTACTCGTACGATCCGTGGGAAAAGTTCATGCGGACGACGTTAAGACCGGCATCACGGAGGTTGTTGATGGCCTCGACCGAGTTGGTCTTGGGGCCAATGGTGCAAATGATGGAGGAGCGGCGGTAGTTGCGCTGAGGTCGGTAGGCGGTGTTGAGGGAGGCAAGCCACGAGATCTTGCCTCCAAATTCGAGGTGGTCCTGAGCGGTGGCGGCCATGATGCTCTGGGCGCGCTTGTGCGAAGGTCTCTGAGCCATTGTGAAAGGAGGGGTTAGCTACAAAACCGACTATCAAGGGTATAAATTGGTGGGTGGTGGAGGAGCTATCGGCGGGGTAGCTCAGGTGGTTGAAGTGAAGGATGAGGATTCAGGGAAGAAGCAAGACAGATGCAATCGGACAGAGCAAACGTTATATGTCTGTCGGTCAAACAAGACACCTGTAGCAAATGCAGCGCTTCGACCAGCCCAGGCCAGCCCAGGGGAGACATCAGGTCGTTATGCGGGCACTTGCAGTGCACCACACAGAACGGGGGGTTGATGGATGTCCTGAGGTGCGGGCAAGGACAAGGGGCGGGCGCTGGGGCGGCGAGCATGGATCTGAGGTGAAGTGACGTGGTGGGATGGGCGATTGCGATGGGGCGTGTGGCATTTGTTGGTGGGCAGAGCAATCGGCGCGACGCAGCAGGGCTGGACTGGACTGGCTTGGCTGGGGCAGAGAGACAACATGGCTCAGCAAGCTGAGCTGATGGGCCGGGTCAAACAGAGGTCGGGCCGTCGAATAATCGGGCCTAGAGACGAGGCGAGACGGATTTCGACAATCTGGTGTGATTTCGATCGCAAACGAGGACCATGCCCAGGCAGAGCACGATATGCTATGCGATGCGATCCTGTCGAGCCAGATATTGCCACTGCCTGCTATCGCCGTCTGTTCTGTTGCCAGAAGACTGGATCCCTCGTTCCCCTGGGCCCAAGCCACCGCGGTCGTCTCCATTCATGTGCAGCAGGTCGACTTACAGGAGAGTCTTTGGGCTTCGTTGTACAGTGTAGCACCGTACGATAGTAATCAAAGAAGATGAGGTGGTCAGAGAGAAAGAGGAACGTGCGTTCTCCCTGGTGTTATTTTAGGACGTTCGATGACGGACGGAGGAAGCTTCCTTGTGGTGGAAGGTCGAGACAATAAAAGGGGGGAGTGGAGGCGGAGAGGATAAGGCTGCAGGCGGCAGAGGGAGAAGAACCGGAGGGAGGATGAAGAAGAGGAAGAAGAAAAGAAAGTAAAGTTGGTGTGTGGTGATGGTGGTGATGAGATAAAATAAAAAAGAAGAGAAAAACCTAACGAGGCCACCACCTTTCTCTGCTCCTTCCTCCCCGGACAACAAAACATACGTACCTCACCTTACCATGGGCAGGTAAGGCACTGCCACCAGGCCGGGAAGGAACCACGAACGATGTAGCGCTACGGAGTACATGCCTAAGAGGTACGGAGAATTCCCAGTCCGCCTCATTTTTCGTGTGTAGTTTTTGGTGAGATGGGGGAGAGCTATTTTTCTTATTTTTTTTGCTTGCGTTCTGGCGATCTGGTTCAAAAATTATGGGGAGCTTCCTTGCACCCCGCTTTCCGTGTCAGATGCCAGATGAGAAGCTCAAGGGGCCTGTATCATAGATCTAGATTTCGATTTTATTAATCTAGCGATCTCTACAGAATGTCGCATCATTTTCAAGGCTCGAGCATTTCAACGACACCCATGGCCACCGTATTTGCCTCTCTGTGATGGTTCATGTCGTCGTTGGAGGTTGCAGCAAGGCGCTACCTGGAGCTGCTTGCCTTGCCCTTCTGGGTAGCTGCCTCCCCCACCAATCCCCGCCGCCGCGTTGGGTGGCTTTTACCATCGTTACAGTGGCCCTCTCGGGGCAAAGTGCTCCGCCCGCTACTGCAGCAGCCGACAGTAGCTCCTTCCCTCGCTCGCGAACTGCTTTGTCCCACACAGGCAAGTGGGCTGGAGATGCATCGTACCTACACTGGGAGAAAAGAAGAAAAAACGAAGCTATAAAATGAAAAGCAATATTGGACATTTGGTTCAGCATCACGATGCTCAGGTTCTAATATTCAGCTCAGAATATCATCCCCGGCTCGTCGCTGACTGTATCCTCTTTGTACACGTACAAAACCGTTGAGTCACTTTTTCCTCCCTCCCACGGGCAGGGTACTTGATGGTGCCAACGCGAAGACGCGCCCAGAACCAGCGAATGAGCTGCCTCTCCCCTCATTCGATCAGATTCAAGGGCACTGACCTTGACCTTGTTTTGTCACTCTACCTAACGCCTCAACAACGGCCGGCGAGGCGTTGATTGGGCTCTGACCGGCAAGGGGACCCAATCAGTCAGCTATTTGGGCGGCATGTTGCTGAGGTTGCTGATACGATTGGAGTCGGGGTTTGTGTGACTATTGCATACAGGTAAGGGTTGGAGGCGCCTCTTGGCATGGAGATAGCTGCAGGGCCATTCCCTACCTCAACCTAGAAAGACGGTTGGAGTTGAGACACAGCTGACGACTCGGCTCAACCATTACAGTATAAGAGAGCACATGTCTATGACGTGCAAGGAGAGACAACGGGCCCATGATACTGTCAGCTGGGCCTATCAAACATGAATGGTTCAGAGGTGCTGTCATGAGTTCCTGGTTCCCATGATTACATTACACTCTAGTCAAGACAGGTTGTTAGGGTTCAAACCGCAACTACATCCATGTCGATGCGGAGAGACTCTTGACCGCGGAGACAATTCCTCGCTGCCGGAGAATGCCTTTTTACCCTCGAAACGAACAAGGACCCCATCTATTGACAAATCGATCAAGACGCTTGGCATGGCATCCATCCCTCGATGGCTTTTTTGCTGACCGACCTGTCTTTCAACAGAAAAAAGACGCCGGTGGGAACCCACTTACAAGCAGCCCCTCACCCAAGAGGCGCGAATGAGGTTTCAGACACAGCTCATCGCATTGAGTAACGGCATTCTGACCGACTCCATCTCCAGATACCGGTAGATATCACCCGTTGGGGGGCGTGAGAAGGAAGCGAACATGTAACAAGAAGTCTGGCCCACGCGGGGGTCCATCATGAGGGATTTTGCTTTTGCTTTGCCCCCTCCCCCTCCTTTCCATCTCGTGCTCTAGACAAAACGGAGAGCTCGGCGGTGCTTTTGAGACCCTTGGACCTTTGGACCCCTCCTTTGACTCGACTCGGTTTTTTTTTCTGGGCTCGGTTCGAGTAAGGCCGAATGCAAGAAACTTGAGTCGCTGAGGGGTCCCTTTCGACGGCGACTACGATGCTAGCGGTTGAATAACTGCAGATGGAAACGTGTGCTGCATCGTTTATGAGACCCATCATGGCCGAGTCAGCCCAGACCATTCAGAGGCTTCGCCGTCTTAGTTCCTAATCTGGAACTTCCGCCCTGAGGCTCGTCTTGGGCAATGGTGATGCCTCATTTATAATGTGCGCCACCAAAAGACTGACTCCAACAGAACCTCTACCCATTCTTGGCCTAGCCATCTTTCATCGGCTCAACCCCGGTGATTTCTTCCTCTTTCAACTGAGGTCGTCGTTATCTTTATCTTTATGTCACATGTCACGAGACCCAGCGATTTGGGACGCTCAGATCTTGGAGTCTCCGTCGACACGTGAAACCTGAAGGTGCTAGCTGAGCGTGTGCTTGGGTCCGTCCAATGGAGGTCGTCCAGCCAACGTTCCCCGGAGCTTTCGGCGCCGGTGAGCCGGGACCCACCCCAGACTCCCGTTCCCCAGCTGGCGTTGTCGCATGACGAACTAGCGACTCCATCAACTGTCTATCACCTTGAACGACCAGCCTTGTATCTATTTACGATTCAAATCGAACTACGGGAAAACAATCCTAGATCTACGCTAGGGTCAGTAAACGTCAATCCACTCAAACCGCCTCCTACACATCTCAATAGAAGCTGCCCATCATGGTGGTATGTACTTCCCCCGCTTCCCGACATTGAAGCCTGTCTCTCTTCCCCCGAGCTCCTCGCTCTTGTCTGATGCCGCTGTCGCTCTCTGGCCGGGCACGTCTAAAGACTTTTTTCTCTTGCAGCTCCTCGACCTGCTGACTCTGGGACTCTGGTCAAAGGTCGGACGGTTGACGCACTATGCCTTCGACGCCGTTCTTAGTAAGTTATCCACCCCTATGCCGAGGTTGCTTGCTCCGCGCATTGCTTGGCCTCTTTTTGCATGACACACCATTAACTTATGCGCCATAGTCTCGGCTTTCCTCGCTGGAATGAAGCGATCGACCGGATTGACGTGAGTCTCTGCACTCTCTTCCCCTTTCTTCGAGATCACACCGCCTATGGGAAAACAACGCTCTAACACGAACCGTCTGGATACAGTTTCAAGACGGACAGGGTCGCCGGCGAGAACAAGGAGGTTTCTGGCTGGATCACCAAGTATCTGGGAGTTGGTGAATGGGTCATGGATCAGTCTGTCGCCATCGCCGGCTCGAGCGGCTTCTTTGAACGAACTCGATGAGTTAGACATTGACGAGAGTCTGCGGGTTCACCGCTTACTTGGCTCGATACCATGAACCCCCCTCCGACTCGAGCACGATCACGGCCAACACCTTGGGATGCGAATTGATGATTTACGTACGTTTTCTGGGCGCCAACACGCATATTGCGCACACGCACCGACGACTCTGCCACGGGCACTTGGAAGAGGCGGGACAAGTTCTTACGTTACCTACCACCACCATGACAAAGCACGAACCTCGACTCTTCACGACGCACCAGATCTTGATAGCGGCGTTCGGGTATATATGATTAGGAATGCGAACATTGGATCAATGATACCGAATTCATGAGAAAACTCCTGCTCCCTTGTCCAACCGTTCTTTGCCTGAGGTCAATCTTGGGGACATTACACGCCTCAACCCCTGTAGTCTGATATCTATTCAAGTCCGTATACTGTCATGATTCGTATTAAAACGTGAAAACTCCTCTCCCTCAGTCCACCTTCTGTTGAGGCTCTGTTAGAAACGCCGGCGGAACGTCACTGTTTTCGGAATTATCCCGTCTGAGCACCACGCTCTGCTGTTGAGGACTGTCTGGGGGGTCATGGTCGTGATCCTCGAAATGAGACACCAACAAGTCGGCCGGCACTTCGTTGTCACTCTCATCGTGACTCTCGTCATGATTCTCTTGACTTGGTTCCTCTGATTCCTCTCTTGATTCGTGGGCATCAGAAGATTCTTGCGTGACTGGAGGCTCGTCTGAGATACCAAGTGAGTCCTTGAGGAGTGCCCTAGCCTCCAAGAAGGCTTCCAGCTCGGCGCCGATAGCACAAATGAGAAGGTTCCAGCCCTTCTGCTCAGCTATACGCAGTCGCTCTTCCAAGGCTTCAACGACAGAGTCCATCTTTGCCAGATGATCCTGCACCTTGGTCTGTTGAGATTCATCAGAGTCGCTGACTGGTCCAGTCTTTATCAGCTCCCGGAGTCTCGCTTCAAACTCGGCGACGACGCCAATCACCTCGGTCCACACCCGAGATCCCTCGTCGAGAGCCTGACGATCCTTTGATATCTGCGCTTTGCGACGTTCGAGGATACCAATTTCTCCTTGCCACCACGTTCTGGCCATCTCGGCTGTACGGCGCTCTGGTCTCAGTTGTAGAAATTCCGTCCCCCGCAGTGATTCGACATCTTCTTTTGACTGCGACTTTGCGCTGGGTCTAAGAGCGTCGATATCCAAGGGAGTAATGGGTGGTCGTTGCATCAGCGTTCGTACTTCCATGTCCACATCTCGCCCAGCAGCTCGGTATCCGCTTAAGCCTGCTTCTCTTCGGTTTTTCACATCCTCCATCTTTTCTCGTACCCATCGACGGCGATTTCGCATCCCAACCAGTTTCTCTTCGAGTAGGCGAATGTCTTGATCCAAAGCCTCACGTTCTGCACCAAGTTCGCGCAACTCTCGGCCAAGGGGTTCTTCCTCGTTGTTCTCAAGTGTGTCAAGTTCGGCATAAATTTCATCTCTTCTTGTGCTGATCTTGTCGAGATAGGCCAAAGCATCCTTTCGTTGCGCTAGCGCCGTGTCAAGGTGGGCGTCCTCTTCTGCCTTCAGTTGGAATAATGCATGCATGGACTGGTGAAGGCCGGTTCGAGCTGACTTTAATCCTCTCGGCTTTTTCGGAGGAGGCTGTCGCACCGGGATGACGTTTCCTTCTCGCGTCGATCTAGTCGGAATGTGCAAGGAGTTGACCATTTGTGACTTGGAGGTGGCTGTCGAGTAAAACGTGCTTTCGCCAGTATCACTGTCCCGTTCAAAGTCCCTTTCAGAACCATTGCCGCTACCAGCAATCAGCCCCGAGGCTTGGAGGTCCAGAAGTTCTTGGATCTCGCGCTCGATAGCCTTTTCTCTTCGCTGCATACTCCGCCATATTGAATCACGACGCGGGTGGCTCTCAGGTGGCTTCTGGTCCAACAAACTGGTTCCGATCCCGAACCGGGTTGGTGAGAGCAGTCCATATCCCCACACGCTGTCGCTTTGGTTCGAAGGAATTGGTTGTTGGGAAGAACGCTGGTGGATCAGACCCGACATAGCAATTGGAGGTGGTGGTCCGGCGTAGAGTGGCTTTGGTCTCGTTCGGGAGGGAGAGTCGGAGTAGCGACGTTTACCATCGCGCGAAGATGGAGAAGAGGATTGCCGAGTCGACACGGTGGAAGTCGCTTGAAGTGGCTTCCTAAGTCTGGGGCCCGGAGGCCTTTGATCGAGGATAGGATCTTCGGCTCGCGGTTCGAGGTCGTCCAAGTCATACTCGCTTACTTCGCGAGCAGGAGGGCTGCGTAACGATAAGCTGGAGAGCCCCTGGTGCGGACTTGAGATGCGGTCGAGAATAGACGGCGACGGCATATTGAGGAGGGGTAATTCGATCGCGAGAACTGATATGCGGTGAGGAGAGGTAGAAGGGACCAGCGTCGCAAAGAGAAGACGGTCGCCTACATGCGCTCAGAGTCGGGTAAGAGCTGTCTCACACAGGATCATCGGTCGAGCGCTGCCTGCTACAATCTGTGAGTTTTGCTGCACCAAGTGTCGCGATTCCGAAAAGGCCAGTTGTCGAAGTAGAATGCGTCGTCGAGAATGGCATATGGTGGGTTGGAGAAGGTCACAAGGAGATTTGAAGCTGAGAATTGAGAGCTCCCAGGGTTGGCATGTGCCCGCCTGGGGTGCACCTGCCATGATTTCCCGTTTGGGAGCTCCTGCGATCCACAGGCGCGGGGAGTGGGGACCTCCGGCCGCGTCACGGGGGTTTCACTTGCCCTCCATGTGATTAAAGTGAAGGTGAGCTCTGTAGGCTTACCGTGACACCTGCCTATCAGCATGTCAGAAGAACCATCCATAGCAAAAGGCGTTTGCGTGCAGGCAGATTCTATCATATGCTCCTCTAGCCCTTATGGCGTGCCTTATCAGAGACTTGCAGAATAGATGTGAAAGCTTAGGGTTGTCTGCACAAGCGATGGGAGATCTAAGACACGGTATCTACCGCTGATAAGCATGCCAACGGTTGTTCATAATACATGTCCCTTGATCTCCTTTCCTTGCTGTGGTTTCAATCTTCGCGCATATCATATCAGGGAGGTGGTAACGTTGGAGTGGAAGGCGCATCCTTGGGCAGGTAGGACTGCTAAACCGGGCAAGATTGGTTTTCATTTCCACCACCACCAACTGCCGCCTGGCCGTCAACTTGCAGCAAACATCTTCTCGCGAGGTGCGTCTGTTTGCCCTCGGCATCGAGAACTCGGCTGTTTCTTGGTGCGAACCATTCATTAAACCCTCGTATCCGCGTCCTTCACCTCTGCCTGGGCGCTATTTGGTAGCCTCGCCCGATCGACTCAAACGGAACTGTCTCCGCCGCCCGCACCCGCACTTCTCCAAACTCCCCGCTGAGCATCGTTCGCAACCCGTTCTTCCTCTTCTTCAACCTTCTCTTGTCTCTGATGCGCGCCCAATAATACAACCAAGGCTGAGGGTTCGTTTCCTCTGTTCCTTCGAGCAAAAGGCGCCTGACACCCGGATGAGACGGACGACTGCAAGCCATCAACTGCCGAGCGAGACCCTCGCATCCTCAGCAGCTAACGGCCGAGGGAGATACTGTTAACCCACTCTGACTGACTCCAGTCCAGTTCCCGACTTGCATCTCCCGTTGTCGTCTGCGCGCATCTTTTTTTAAACTCTTTTCCCCTCGTCCAGCCACTGTTCCACCATCTGTTCCGGTCTCTGGCGCCAGCCCGCCGAGCTTCTTTGGCCAAAAGGCCCCAGCCAGAAGTTAGAACACCTCAATCGCCATGAGCCAATCACAGCAGTTCCCCCCTTCACTGCGTCAGACGCAGGTGGGCTCCTCTTCGTACATGTCTGGTTCTGGTTCCGGCTCCCAGTCTCAGCAAGACGAACTGCACATGCCGGGCTTGAGCCAGACCGGTGCTCCAATCTCCATGTCGCCGCAAGAGTACGAATTCGCGCCCCAGATCAAGCTCCAGCCGTCGCCTGCCAACCCCCAGTACCAGTCCGCTTCCGTTTCCGCGTCCTCGGTGCCCAACGTCCTCCAACCCGCCGGTGGCCTGTCCGCTCGCGGTGCCCCAGCCTCGCCCAACTTGGCTTCGCCGATGCAACAGGCCTCTCCTGCCTCATCTGTCTCTCACCAGCCGCCGCCGCAACACCAGCAGCACTCTCACCACTCGCAGCAGTCACTGCATCACCAGTCTCAGCACGGCCAACAGCTCCACGACTACGCCAGCGCGTCTGCCGCCACTCCCAGCAAACCCCCGCTGAGCATGTCTCATAGCTACTCTCGGTCGAGCCCAGCCGCTGCCTACGACGGCTCCTCGAACTACCACGCCTATACTCCTACGACGCCTGGCGGCGCCTCTTCCTCTCACCTCATGTCGCCGCTCGACCCCTCCAAGTACAATGCTCCTGGTTCTCAGCGCACCATCTCCAACACCCCGCTTGGTCTAGCCGACATTCGTCCTCGAGCCGACTCGAGCATGTCTGATGGCGCTCCAGCCAACATAGGAGGATACGACCCAGCCGTCGCGCAACCTGGAACGAGCAATTATCTGGCTCCTTGGGCTATTTACGCCTTTGACTGGTGCAAATGGCCACCTCAGGGCAATGGTGCCGGCAAGTTGGCTGTGGGGAGCTATCTTGAGGATGGCCACAACTTTGTGCGTTGACGACATGCCAACGCATCTTTGCCCACCTGCTGACATTTTCAGATCCAAATCCTCGATAGTCACATCATTCAAACTCCCCAGGACGTCTACACGCCAGGCACATCCAAGTATAGCCTCGATTTCACCAAAGTGGCCGAAGCCACCCACTCTTACCCCGTGACTCGATTGTTGTGGGAGCCGCCCTCTTCTCAGAAGCAGTCTACTGACCTGCTTGCGACTTCGGGCGACCACCTGCGGCTATGGTCTCTGCCCAACGAGAATCCTTCGACTCCTAGCAGCACGATTGGCCGCCGTGATAACGCTGTCACCAAGTTGACGCCTCTTGCTCTGCTATCCAACTCCAAGACTCCAGACCACACGGCGCCACTCACCTCACTCGACTGGAACACTGTTTCTCCAAGTCTCATTATTACGTCTAGCATAGATACGACATGTACTATCTGGGATATTCCCTCGCTCACCGCAAAGACTCAACTCATTGCCCACGATAAGGAGGTCTACGATGTGCGGTTCTGCGCTAAGAGCGTAGACGTTTTCGTTAGCTGTGGTCAGGATGGAAGTGTTCGCATGTTTGACTTGCGAAGCTTGGAGCATTCGACCATCATCTACGAGCCTACTGGCAAGGAGGAGAGAGGTGGGTTGTTTTGACCTTGAATCTGGTACATGTACTGACAGTTATCCAGATCCCAACGGCGGCCGAATCAGCCCAACACTGGCCCAGCAGACCATGGCGAACCCTCCCCCTCTGCTACGACTTGCTACTTCACCACACGACACTCATCTCCTCGCCACATTTGCTCAAGACTCCAACACAATTCGCATCTTGGACGTGAGACAGCCAGGCCAGGCCCTGCTCGAACTCCGCGGCCACGGTGGAGCTATCAACTGTATCGAATGGTCGCCTCTACGGCGGGGTATGCTTGCTTCTGGTGGTGACGACTGCCAGGTCCTTCTTTGGGATCTCCTCAACTCCAACAACCATGGATCTCAGCCCATGAACGGCGCGCCTCAGCAGGATAACCCTAGAAGCCCTGTGGCCAGCTGGCAATGCGATTACGAGGTTGGAAATCTCGGCTGGGTGCCCCATCTGCCCAACTCGGACTGCGGCGAGTGGCTTGGAGTGAGTGCTGGACGTGGCATCTGGGGAACTCGAGTCATGTGAAGACCTATAATGGGCCGGCGGTGTCATTTGTTATGCATGGGGTAGAGCTCAGGGTCTACTCTGAGGACTGATGATTGATTCATGTAGAATGAGGTTGGTTAGGGTATGGTACATGCATTATGCAAAGCCTGGAGTTTTTCGAGGGTTTTGAAGTTTCCGGAGCATCTGCGACATTGCCGGATTGCTGGATCAAAACGTGGACGGCGCGGTGGCGGGTTGGTTTGGGTCAGGTTAGTGGTTGATGAAAACAACATGAAGGTGTATCATGGACATTGGCGATCTTTGGACGGACCCGGATCACACAGCCGTGATTACCAGGCGATGTATGAGTTTTGCAAAGTCACGACATGGCAGACGTCACTTTACGGCCTGAAAGCCCCAGTTCCTACGGTGAGTCATGGACACGCCAGCAAAGGATGGGGTATCCAACCGATAAGGGTATATAGAGGACAGGGTGAGAGGAACCCAAGGGGAGAAAGTTTGAACGAAGACGTGGGTGGCGGTATAGACTTGATTCAACATGCACTACAGACTGTCGATGGACAATGGGAAAGGGGATAGAGGGGGAGATGCTCTGTATGATAGGGGATTGCGTTGTGAGGTGATGCCTATCTTGAGGCACATCTAAGCAACCACATAGGTGCTTCCGAGTTACTTGTCCAATTGACTTTATATCCGTTGTGAACTTTTTTCTCAAGTTATCCCCCAGGCCTAAGTCTTGACTCTTGTAGTCCCTGGAACATCTACCATTCAAGACGAGCTCCCGAGAAGCACAATACCTTATTAATACTGAAATGGAGTATTTGGCATCTTTGAATGCTTAATGGATTGCTTTCGAGATATCTTAATCACAGTCCAGCTTGTGGTATCACAAATTTGTCGTCAAGAGGTGCTCCTTTTGCCCGACTTTACTCATTTAAGATGGGATCTCAATCAATAGGCTTAGTGAATTTGTACCGCGGACACAATAATGTCATTAAATTTTACAAAGATTGGGTTTCTAAATGCTGTAACACTGTTGAGTGAGTCCCTCCCTTGTTCTCAGATGGATTAATGTCAATACAGTGTGCAGTACAGTGCCCAACCCAACTTCACACGCGTAGCACAACGCGTTATGCGACTTGTGCAGCGCCTGACTTGCCTTCACAAGGCCGGGATTTTGCCGTCCAGCATCGAGCTCTGGAAACCTTGAACCTCAGACCTCTCATCGATCGAGGTTCTTTGTCATCCATCAAAGCGCTTCTCTTTTCTTTCTTTCTCATCGTCGCCTCTTAATTCTCTTTTCTTCCTCCTTTCACATTCCTCGAGTAACCCCCCCAAACCGATCCCCGACGCGCTACGTGTCGCGGCCTCCTCGCCACGATGTCTTCCCACGACCATTCGCGCTTCGACGACTCGGAGGATGAGGAGGATTTCAATCCCGCGCCAGCCGATATTTCCGACGAGGAGCAAGATGGTGATGATCAGCAATCGAGATCGCGAGCTCGTGACAGTAGCCCTGCGCATCGCGATGATGACGACGATGAGGACGAGCGACCTGCGAGATCGCGACATGTTGACGAAGATGAAGAAGAGGAAGAGGAAGAAGAAGATGATGGTGGAAGACGCCGCGATGATGACGATGACGAGGATGAGGAGGAGGATGACGAAGAAGACGAGGATGTCCAGCAGGTGAGTCTGACTTTTGCGCCTGCGGGTGCCACCCCAGTGCCGTACTAATTGTCCTCAGGGGCATCGTCGCAAGCGCCGCAAGGAGAGAGGCGCCAATTTCTTCGATATCGAGGCCGAAGTCGACGACGAGGATGAAGGAGAGGACGATGAAGTCCTTGGCGAGGAGATAGGAGACTTTATCGCCAACGAACATCCCGATGACATGCCTGGATCTGGTGGAATCAATGACGACCGACGGCATCGCGAACTCGATCGACGCCGAGATATGGAGTCTAGTATGGATGCCGAGAAGCAGGCAGAAATCCTGCGACAGCGATACGGCAACCGACGCTCGGGCAAGGGCTTCCGAGATGCTACCATCGTCCCCAAGCGACTCCTCCTCCCCAGTGTTGATGACCCCAGCATCTGGGCCGTCCGATGCAAGGAAGGCAAGGAGCGAGAGGTTGTCTTTTCCATTATGAAGCGCATTGAGGAGCGAGCTGGTACCAAGGACGAGCTTGCCATCACTGCTGCTTTTGAGCGTGGTGGCACCGAATCGGTGATGAAGGGCTTCATCTACGTCGAGGCCCTGCGACAGACCGACATCATGAGAGCGCTGGACAGTATGCTTAATGTGTATCCTCACTCCAAGATGGTACTGGTCGAGATCAAGGACATGCCTGAGCTCTTCCGGGTGCAAAAGACACCTACCCTGGCTCCTGGTGCCTGGGTCCGTCTCAAGAGGCCTATGAAGCACAGCGGAGATCTGGCGCAAGTCATTGATGTTACCGAGAATGGTCTGGAGGCTCGTGTTCGCTTCATTCCAAGACTGGACTATGGTATGCGCGACGACGCCTTTGCGGGAGTTACTGCAGATGGCAAGCGTAAGCGACCCTTTGGCGCCAGCGCAGGTCCTCGACCACCGCAGAGACTGTTCAGCGAGATCGAAGCTCGAAAGAGACACCCACGACACATTCAGGGAAACCCCACCACCAACACTTGGCAGTACATGGGTGACGAATTCGAGAATGGCTTCCAAGTCAAGGATATCAAGATTCAGCAGCTTACCGTTGCCGGAGTCGAGCCATCGCTTGAGGAAGTGACACGATTCGCCTCCAACGCCGAGGATGGCACTGAGAACCTTGATCTGAAGGCATTAGCAGCTAGCTTGAAGGATAGTGGAGCTCGAGCTACATATCTGCCTGGCGACATTGTCGAGGTCTACACGGGTGAACAGAAGGGTGTGGTGGGCAAGGCGATGAGAGTTCAGACTGACGTCGTGTCCATCACGGTTACAGAGGGTGACCTCGTGGGCCAGGAGATTGACGTTCCCATTAGGGCTCTGCGCAAGCGTTTCAGAGTCGGTGACCACGTCAAGGTCATTGGTGGTAGCAAGTTCCGAGATGAGGTCGGAATGGTTGTCAAGATTCAGGACGACCGTGTGACTCTCCTGTCGGATCAGACCAACGCTGAAATCACCGTCTTCAGCAAGGATCTTCGCGAAGCCAGTGATATTGGTGGACAAGGTTCTCTCGGCCAGTACTCACTTCACGACCTTGTTCAGCTGGATCCTACCACTGTGGGTTGTGTTGTCAAGGTTGATCGCGAATCGCTCGTTGTTCTTGATCAGTTTGGAGACACTCGCCAGGTAATGCCATCGCAGATCGCCAATAAGCTGCCGAAGCGAAAGAACGCCGTGGCTGCAGACCGAAATGGTTCCGAGATTCGATTCGAGGATGTAGTCAAGGAATACACGGGTCAGCAACGTCAGGGCAAGATCATCCACATCCATCGCTCGTATGTGTTCTTGCACACCAACGACAGCAAGGAGAATGCAGGTGTCTTTGTCACCAAGGCCAGCATGGTTAACACAATTGCGGCCAAGGGTGGCCGAGTCAGTGGCGGATCATCAGGACCCGACTTGAACGCCATGAACCCAGCGCTCAAGCTCCACAAGAACGGCAATGAGAATAAGCCCACTCAGCCTGTTAAATCCTTTGGGCGCGACAAGGCGATTGACCAGACTGTTATTATCAAGAAGGGCGCCTACAAGGGTCTACTGGGTATTGTCAAGGATACGACAGACACGCATGCTCGTGTCGAGCTGCACACAAAGAGCAAGACGATCACAGTTCCGAAAGACTGCCTTAGCTTCAAGAACAAGATGACAGGAGCGACAATTGAGATCGGTGGCCGAGGCCGTGGAGGCTACTCAGGAGGCGCTGGACGAGGTGGTGGTGACAGAGTGCCGGGATGGCAGGGAGGTTCTCGCACGCCCATGGCCTCTGGTGGCTCGGACCGGGTGCCTGCTTGGGGATCACGAAGTAAGTTTTGTTGTTTGAAGCACTGTTTCTTTATGCTAACTCGTAATAGCACCTGCAGCAGGTGGCCGAACGCCCGCCTGGAAGGCTCCCGATATGTCTGGTGCGCGCACACCCGCTTGGGCCGATGGCTCTCGAACGGTCAACCCTTACGATGGGAACCGAACTGCCTACGGCTCTGGCTCGCGCACACCTGCTTGGCAGGCTGGAGGCAGGACTCCTGCTCCTGGAGATGCCTTTGGTGCTGGGTCACGCACTCCGGCTTACGGTGGAGGAGACAGCTGGGGATCGGGTTCCAAGACTCCTGCTTGGGGAGTGTCGGCGCCAACCCCAGGAGCCAGCGGCAACGACTCATGGGGCTACACACCTGGAGCATCTGGTTCAAACTACGATGCTCCTACACCCGGTGGACCTCTCGGGGCACCAACTCCTGGTGCGATGAACGCTCCCACGCCAGGCGCCTACTCAGCTCCCACACCCGCAGTCAACGCACCTACTCCCGGAGGCTGGCAGGGTGGATGGGGAGCAGACTCGGCCCCAACTCCGGCGGCTGGAGCTCCCACGCCGGCTGCAAGTGGCTACTACGGCGCTCCTACACCTGCAGCCTATGGAGCACCGGAGACTCCCGCAGCTTCTGGTCCTCGATACACAGACGATGACTGATTGAAGATGGACAAGGTGCAAGGAAGGATGCAAAAGGCGTTTGGGTGAAGAGAGAAGTGTGATTGTATAATTAGGCTCAATTACCACATTTTAGTAAAGCTGCCAGTTTGCAGTGAAGATGACTGTCTTGACTATTTATCGCTTGATCGCAAGGTCAGTCAGTCCTGGCTTGATTAATACATATTGTCGTTATATCTGAATGATTCTTTGTGTGATGCCTTTGTAAACGCTTGACGTGACTTACGCCAGCCTTTGACCCGAGGATTTCCGGCTTATCGATAAGACAAGTTACTGAGGGTGGCCATCCATCTTTTCAACCATGGCCAACTGCACTTGACGTCTTCAACAGCAATTAAAGCAGCTCCCACAGCGTCGCATCGGCCAATTACGTTCCAGATCGCATTCTAACTCTAAATACATCATGTCGTTAATTCAAGCGCCTCGAAGACAACTTCTGGGGTGTCTCCCCCGGACTGGAGCGATTTGCATCGAATTCTCGCCCTCGCCACGATGCTTCCTGTCAACGACTGCTACACGGTCAAGTGCCCCTCGCCGACGCTCACCGGACAACGAGACTCTCCAGCGCGTCAAGCGGTTACAAGAGGCCAAGCTAGCAAAGGATCAGTCTCTCCAAGGTATACACAAGGCTGAGAAGGAGAAGGAGTATCAGAAGCGGTACAAGTCGGCGGCGAGGAAGTGGACGGCGTCCATTATTGCGCTTCCGATTCTACTTGTGACGAGTTACTACTTGTTTGATCGATGTAAGTTATTCTGGTTAGGTTTGGAAGAGTAATTGAGGCTGATTTTTGAGTAGTGGTTAGAGGGAATAAGCAGAAGGAGATGCCAAAGCAATCATCGTTGGGGGCGTTGCCGGAGATACGTTGAATGTCCTTCCCTGACGCAGGAAGATCATGAGTTTGAGGCAGAATCAGCCTCTTAGACATTGAGAAGCGTGGACACGGACAGAACATGATTGTCCGATGAACGTCGGTTCCCTCGATCAGAGTCAAAGTCCGAGCACAAGACGACATGAGGTGTCAATCTACAATGTAACCCCGTCTTATCCGTTTGACAAACGCCAAGACGGAACAGAGACAAAAAGTGAGACGCCACTGGATAAGGGGAAGAGATGGATGGCAATTCTAATTTCCCAGGCTCAGCTTGACGGACAGAAGCAAGACGCCGCTTCCGGCCGGCTAGAGATTGGTGAAGACGGTGGAACTAGTTAAGCCACGGTCACCAAGGTGCAAATTTGCCCTATTCTTCAAGCACAGGAGAGAAATGTTTTCAGAGAGAGAGTAATTGTAGTCATACAAAGGGTATATGTTCATGTCTGGAAATGGACGATTTAGAAATTAGGTACGGTACATATATGTGCACTCCGTTTTCCTCCGCTTCAATCAACACGCAAACATTGTCCGAAGGTGAAAATAGTTACACCCGTGAGGTCTATCGTTTATACAAGCCGTTGAGGCCACAAAACCTCACGAGAGGGCCCAAACTAGAACGTTTAGTGACCAGGGCCGTTGTTGTTCTTCTTGTTCTTCTT
>JABCKD010000757.1:0-52705 GCA_013186415.1 Fusarium sp. NRRL 66088 | reverse complement strand
CTCTGGCACAGGAACCATAAGAGGAGCTACAGATAGCCCTCAACTTCTTCACCCAGGAAGGAGGGGGGTAATGTCACGGGCTATAGCTGTTTTATTTCCGTTGGGTTGCGCGGAGGCCTCCCCCCCCCCCCGCCCCTTCGAGCCCTTGACCAAGCGAGTGAAACAACTGACTTTGAGTTAGAGAATGTGGCGCGAGTGCTGGGCAGTGGTGCACATGGGCCAGCACGCTGCAAGGTAATTTACAAAAGCGTCCATCCTGATAGGGGAATTCGTGACTGATTGAAGTAGGAGAACAGCTCGGTGGCAAGCAGGTTCCAGCCAAGGCTGGCACCAAACTCACCATTCACTGTGGGCTCAGTCCAACCCCCTGCCTGTTGTTGTGATGTTAACATGATGCCAGACGTCTACAATGATTCTACCGGGAAATACGACCAGACCGTGACAGTTGGTGGCTCTGTTATCTCGTCCCTTTCAACTTGTAGGTAATAAACATTGGCTTGAATGTATATACCACTAACACAATATAGCCTCTGGCCATGCCGAGGGTTGGGGTACCGCGGTTGAGTGTCAAGACGATGCTTGCGTCGGCACGGTAGCCGCCCATCGTAAGTTCCTAGTGTTCATCCTTACTGTAGGCACAACTAATGAAAGCTAGAATACCTTGACACGACCATCATCTTGAACGAGGCTGACAAGTCGTTTGGTAACACTTTGGGTATCAACGAGGCCGACTCCTCGGGATTGCACACAACTGACGGCGGCAAGACCTGGGAGGTTACCACGATCAACATTCACTCCCACACTTTCAATGTTAGGAGCTAAATGATTTGTCCAAGAAGCATGCGTACGTAGTCAAAGAGAGCGGTTTATATATTTGAAAGAAGCAATGCATGCATTGAGCAGTGAGCGTCCAACTATTCTATCTATCTGGATCTACCTAAATGAATGTCCAATACCAATACAAAATATCTAGATCAACAAAAGATTGAGGCACATCGGGAATGTGACTCCTCACACGTAGACTGCCTAAGCCAAAGCCTTAAGAAGTATCTCAAAGAGCTCATCTCCACTCGGCGCAGCAGGGTCCGCCGCAAAGATAGCCTCGCCCGCACTTTCAGGAGGATAAATAACCTTCTGGTTAATAAGAGTCTTACCTCGCTTCGCCAAGTCTCCAGTAATCTGCTCCTTCCTCTCCCAACCTCGAGAAATCACCGCACCCCAACCTCCAAGGTCCAGACAGCAATTGTAGCCAGGCTGTGAATATGCAATCTTGGGCTCGTTGAGTAGCTCTGCTGCTGCATTGTAGCCTGACACGCGACCGAGGTGAAGTGCGTGTTGGCAAGACATGAGGGCATAGTGACCCTTTGTATCGGCACGTGCATAGGCAGCGTCTCCTGTGGCGAAAATGTCCTTGGTAGATGGAACAAGGAGGTTTTCGTCGACGTGAAGACGAGAAAGTGAATCTTTGGTCCCAGGGATTTGCATCGTGAGAGGCGTAGCTCGCTGGCCTGCAGTCCAGATGGCCGTCAAAGTCTCAATGCGCTCTCCAGAAGCCAGAGTTACACCCTTGGAATCAACAGCTGCAACTGGAGATTCGAGTTTGATCTCAACGTTGAGATCTTTCAGGGCCTTGAGAATCGTGGGACGCGGGCCAGGACCGAGTTCGGGGCCAACTGCATTTGCGCTTTCAACGAGAACGACGCGGGCGCCTTCAAGGTGGGCGAGTCGCTTTGGCAGCTCGGTTGCGATCTCGATGCCGGTGAAGCCACCACCGCAAACGACGATGGTATCACGGGCCGGGCTTGGTGGAAGCGATGTAAGACTCTCCAGGTGGGATTCAAGTTTGGTAGCCGATGCAAGGGTGTCAATGTCGAAAGCATGTTCCTCAAGCCCAGTGACGCTGCGAGGTCTCACGACTTGGCTACCTGCCGCGAGGATGAGTCGGTCGTATCCAACACTATCCTCTCCGCCAGAAGCAGTCCGGACTTTAACGGTGTGTGTTTCAGCCTGAATGGTATCGACAGTTCCTTGCAAGAAGTTGATGCCCGCAGAACCGAATAGATCGCTAAGCGGCCAGCTCATGCCAGCGGCGTTGGCTTCGTAAAGTCTTGGGCGCATGACCAAGGATGGTTCCGGAGCAATGACAAGAATCTCGACATCCTTTTCTTTTTCCTTCATGTTGATGAGACGTTGAGCTGAGAGGGCGCTCCAGACGCCAGCAAAGCCGGCACCGATGATGACAATCTTGCTTGGCATGGTGATGGTGATGAGTGTTGAAGTGATGAGTTTTGAGGGAAGACAGTGATTTACAAGTATCGTTGAATAGAAGACTTTGTATTGCAATTTGGAGTATCTATATCGAACTACCCTGATCATTTATACCATCTTGTCTTGTCCTCTCTCACAGTTGTTCATCTTCATCAAGACACCCATCATCTCCGGAGATAGCCTAATCGGGCAACAATTATCCCGGTCTCCGGCCAGTGGAGACCGGGTACCCATCGGATACCCGAGTACCCGGGATCCCGCACTCGACCGACCCATTCAAAGTTAGACCGAACAACAATTGTCTCCTCCTCCATGTCAAAGCAACACAGAATGACCTCATAGCCCGGACCTAATGAGTTCTTCCAACAGCGACGTTCCAGCTCGAAATAATAGAGCTACTCGCTCTTCTTTGGCGTGTTTGCCATGTCGCTCTCGTCACCTCAAATGCGATGGTAAGAAGCCGGAATGCACAAGATGTTCTGAGGCTGTTAGGGAGTGTCTTTACGCTCGCTCTCGCAGGGGTGGTCTTGATCGCGCTGCTTTGGCTGAACGGCGTCAGAGGCTCGCCGCGGCCGAGGGTCTACAGAACGTTGAGCCAGCTCCGGTAAAAAGCCCACAGCCCCAAGCCCCATTTGGACACACTTCGGTGCCTCTCCTTCTATCACCCGGGTTCCGGATCCCTGATGATGATGGTATATTGGGCGGACTCAGTATTGGCGATGATTTCTCTCGTCAAACACCGCCAACAACACCACAAGTTCAAGTTCAGGACATTGAGAATGATGCTCTCGTCAACTTGTACTACAAGGACTTTCACAGGTTCCATCCTTTCATCCTCCCTAAAAGATGTCTGATCAAGCTTTGTCAAGACCCAGCGAGAGAGGCCAGTTTCAAACCCCTGGTCGCTGTCGTACGGTTGGTCGGTCACCTTTACGACTCCAAGCAGTGGTCCACCTCATTCAAAGACTTTGTCGAGATCTGTTTCTTACAAGCATCACCAAACGATCCAATCATGGTACAATGTCGACTCTTGTACTCAATAGTACTATTCTGGCATGGATATAAACAAGACTCAAAACGGGAAATGGATGCTGCCGTTCAACTCGCTCTACAACTTGGCATGTGTCGACAAGAGTTTGCTTTGGAGAACGGAGGTCAAGACCCAGTTTTGGTAGAGTGTTGGAGACGGACGTGGTGGATGTTGTTCATCGTGGATGCCTTTTACGCGGGTACATTGGGTGCCATGAACTTTGCGACATTGGATGTTGAGGCTACCGTTGAACTGCCTTGCGAAGAGTCCGAGTATGAATCAGGGGTAAGTTATGGATACCATTATATTAAATGCAACCCTTGCTAAGTCTCGAACAGGAAATCCCCGAACCCAAAACGTTGGAAGAGTTTGACTGTCGCGAGTTCGCTTCTGATGATACGTCCTTCTCATCCTTCGCATATCTCATCGGAGCCGTCCGATGCGCAGCATTGGCCATCTCGATAGCACCAAAAGTCGCTGTCAAAGAGGCTTCAACACAAGTCATTGAAGCTGCCGACTCGGTGATTAGTGCATGGCTTCTTTTACTTCCCAAAGACGATAAGCAAGTTATTTCCAAGACTGGTATCATTGATGAGCTCATGTTCCAAGCGCATCTGGTGATTCATGTGTAAGTATTTCATCATCAATCTGCTATCCCTGCCTTCAAAGGCACAGAAAGGTACAAAAGATTGACCTTTTCAGTGCAACTATCGGCCTACACAGACCTCTATCAGACCTCAGATTCAACGCCATCGAGAGCGTCTCAAGCTGTGCCCGAGATCCTCCCGCCGACTCCCCCACACCAGATCTGATCAATGTACACACAATACGTGTCCTAAGATCAGTAGAAGCTCAGATCCGTCTCCTCGCATTATCTGCTCGACCCTTCAACCACACTCCGTTCATCACTTGCATGGTCAGCGAAGGCACACTGGCCCTCCTCTCAGCATGTAATTTCCTACACAAGGGAAAGGAACTTGCGATAGCGAGAGGTCAGATCCGCATGACTATTGGGTGTCTGAAGACATTGGGGGAGATGTGGCCGAGGACAGCGAGGAATGTAAGGGAGATTCAGATGATTGCACGGCATGTACTTGGTTTGGGCCCGAAATCTACAAAGAGCAACACTCCTCAGTCAACTGGAGTGCCGAGTCTTTCTGGTGGCGAGGGACAGGAGACGCTTAGCTCTGAAGGCGGACAACTGAGCAGTGACGATGATATTCTGGCATCTCTTGGGAATATGGATACGGTATGTGGGTGGTATAGTTCCAGTGATTTTGCAACGGACATGTCGTGGTGGACAGGGCAGTAATGATAAGAGCCTGCTGGCCTATAAAAATTCTTAAAAGGTGCATCTCTGACATGCTGTCTATTCTTATATACAGCTCCTACTCCTCCTACTCCCCCTCGACCGATACATCATGACTGTCATTATCAAACTCAATCGCGACCTTGTATCCTCGGTTTCTCTCCCGTGCATGTAGCCAGGCTTGCTCTGCCTCATGGAACGGGAAAGCCTTGACATCCAATGCCTTGATACGCCCATCATCAATCATCTCCGATACCTTCCGAAGCCTCTCCCCGTTGGCCGAGACGATGAAATGCAAATACATTACGCCTGGATTTCCAGCAGCCTCAACAGCTGTTCCTCGTCCAAAGGCCCAGGGCGGCGGCGGATCTCCAACCGTCACAATGGCACCGTTCTCCTTGACAACCTCCCAGGTCCTTGCCAAGATGTCTCCGCCAACAGTATCAAAGACAACATCCACATCCGAGATGGTTCTTTCCCAGTTTGGAGTATTGTAGTCCACCACTTCGCTAGCACCAAGCTGCGCAAGAGCTTGATGGTGTCGAGCTGAGGCCAAGGCAATGACGTGGACTCCAACCACCTGCTTGACAAGCTGAACGAACAATATCCCAACTGCACCAGACGCCCCAGTAACAAGGACTTTCATACCGGGCTCAATCTTTCCATGTTCAACCATTGCCTCCCAGGCTGTCAAAACAGGAATCGGCAGCGCAGCCGCCTCTGCATGTGAGATGGATGCTGGCTTGGGAGCAACTTCGTCGGGAGAACAAATGACGTATTCAGCTTGACCTTGACCTCGGTCTGCATCCAAGAATGCAAAAACCTCCTGGCAAATCTTCAGAGGGCCGTTATAGCCTGGGCCAAAAGCAGAGATGGCGCCTGAAATGTCATGGCCTGGGACTCGGGTTGGGGTGTTGTAGACTTCAGGCCAGAGGACTTCGTCGCCAGTGATTCCAGCAGCGTAGACTTGGACAAGAATGTCGTCATTTTCAGGCTCAGGCTTTTTAAGAGAATAGTTGGTGGTGATTTTGGGGCATGACTTGTCGCCCAGGATTTGAACGCCTTTCATGGTGATGATTGATGGTTGTGGCTTTTGATGGAATATGGGAGGAATGATGACTTGATGCTAGCAATAATCAAGAAGCGTGACTTAGATAACGCGCACCAATAGATTATAAACCACCCAATTGTCGGATATACCACTGTTCACTGGGTTCCCGGTCAGCTGTCTTGGACCGAGTATCGGGAATCCGTTTATACGGGCACGGCAATTGAGGTGGAGATTCCCCGAACAGCTCAATGCCCCAGCTTACGGTTCCCGACTGTCAAGTAACCATACGGATATTCTTTGAGATCGTTCGACATCAGATCATGAAGATCCATCATCGATGTTCATTGTCAGGAAGAATAAATAGTGGTAACCAATAGGCATAATCTTCGTTGTTCACATCCTCAACATGCTCATCCCATTGCCTGGGTTCTCCTCCAACATCCCAAAATGGAATCTCAAGTCAAAGAAGCCCAGTAGGTTACATTCATTAGTCTAGTCCTTCGTTGTGCGTGTCCTCACTCAGTATGCCTCACAGGACTCGTCCGCGAGAGATCGTCCGAGTACTCTATGACTACGAGCTCAGAAACGCACCTGGGAAGTCCATCGTCGCCCTTGAACTCGACTACCCTCCAAATGGCTTTACACCTCCCCATCGCCATGGTGGGGCTACAGTTATGGCTCTTGTAACTGAGGGACACATTTTGAGTGGCATGAATGGCAATCCACCGAAGGTGTATAAAGTCGGAGAAAGTTTCATCGAACAACCTGGCTGTCACCATACAGTTGGGGAGAACAATAGTCAAAGTAAAAGGGCCAAGGCGATTGCTGTTTTTTTCGTCGATACTAAGGTCGTGAAGCAGGGATACGAGGGGCTAACAGTCTTGGATGAGGGATGGTGAAGGGAACTCACCCCGTGGTATTTGGTGTCGGGCCATCATCAAGTACTCTCTTATGTATGAATAAATTATTGAGGTCATTGGCATGTGTAATGAAACCCAGAAGTCTCTAGAACGAAGCGTGTTGTTTATCTTTCATTGGTTCAAAGACAATGGTGTACTTGATGTGACTTTACCGGCTCAAAGACGGCCAACTACTCCCAGCCTGAAAATGTATCAAACAAAGAGGCCGTTCGAGCTAGAGTCTAACTCATGAACCAAAGTTATCAGTTAACAAGATACTGAACTCCAAAACATACCCAAGTTCTCTCTTGTGCAATTAAGGCTCTAACGTGACATGGCCAAATTGCGGCACTGGCTGTTAGAGCGCTAACTATCACCTCTGTCCAATCAAATCCACTTACCTTCTCCGAAGCCAACCGGATCTTCTCAAGCTCGGACTTTCTCCAACCCCGAGGTCCGAATCTCGCCATCCACTCATCCCCATTGTCATCGATTACTCAGCTTTTGATGGCACCCATCTCCCTTCGCCAGCACCAAGTTTCCATCACGCAACAACCTTCTGGAAAGCCATTGAGTGC
Source organism: Fusarium sp. NRRL 66088 (assembly GCA_013186415.1). NCBI lineage: Eukaryota > Fungi > Ascomycota > Sordariomycetes > Hypocreales > Nectriaceae > Fusarium > Fusarium sp. NRRL 66088. Next base: position 45,570 of record JABCKD010000757.1, on the reverse strand, counting down.
CATTAAAGTCTGAGCCATGGCTGAACACCCTTCTTTCACGCTCGCCGGTCTCTGTAAGTCTCAAAAACGTGCCAATTCCGGGTATCCTTGGCTGATCTTGACTCGAAATGCAGTGGCCGCTGGCGGAACAGCCGGCTACCTGCGAACCCGCTCAACACCTTCTCTCGTCGCGGGGTTGGGCCTAGGTGTCTCTTATGCTTATGCAGGTACGAAAATCTCATTGTAATCTAACAATTGGCCGTCTTGGTTGCTTACCACTGTCCTCTAGGCTACCTCCTCAAGACCAACAAGGACTATGGCGCTGAGCTTGCCCTCGGAAACAGTATCCTTCTTACCGGTTCTGCTATCCCCCGGATAATCAAGACGGGAGGTAGAGCGCCGATTCCGTTGGCTCTTGGTGCTGCTGGTGGATTGGCGACGTACTACTACCAAAAGAAGTATCGTGAATTTACGTATGGCGTATAGAGGGAATTATGGTATAGGGAAAGCTTTGACAAGACTCATAGCTCATGGCGGTCAGTGTTGACTTTGAGTTTAATACCAAAATGTACCAATGGCCATTCCGCTCAAAGATGAACTTTATCGTCATTCACGCGTGTCGAAGGTCTCATCAATTTCAATCCCTGGCTACGGGCAAAGTCAAGGAGCTAAGATATAGATAAGTAAACACTCACAGTAATACGTGACTCGAAATGAGCCTTCTAGTAGATGAGCGGGCAAGATGAGTGTGGTTTAGCACTCCTAGTTTGAAGCAGTAGCGTAAGTCAGGCAAATTGGTGATTGATCAAGAGCAAGAGGAGCGTCGCCCCTCAGTTGCAAGATGGCATTCTTAGTTTTACAGAAAAATCACAAAGACGAAGAAGCAGTATGAATCATGGAGGCACGGAGACCAAGAGACAGAAGTTCCAAAAACACAAAAAATGTAAATTAGCAAGTAAATATAGCTCTTAGTAGTGAGTGCAGACTATGTACTGTGAGTCGAAGAAACCAATCCAGTCCCTCCTCAGTAACTCAACCAAGACAAGAATAGAAGATTGACATTAACATGAAACATGACATTTTAATGAATGTGGGCCGTCAAAATCCCAGAGGAGTCGCTTTCGCAAGAGAAGAGATCTCTTAAGGGTTGGCGACGCAGCCCTTGTTCTGGTTCTTCCAGGTGAAGCCAGCATCGCAAGCGCACTGCTTGTTAGCCCACTTCATGCCGCGCTTGAGGCAGACGCAGCGAGCCTGCTTGTTGTCGTACTGAGCATCGTCACCGCAGTCAGCGACACACTTGGAGCCGTTCCACTTCTGCTCATCGGGCTTGGGGCAAGCGCAAGAACCGTTGTCGAACTTCATGCCCTTCTTGCGGCAGATGCAGGCGCGGGACTTCTTGTTCCAGTCGGCGTCGTTACCGCAGGACTCGTGGCAGATACCGTCACCCTCCTCGTAGACGTCGGTGGACTTGAGGCAACCGCAGCTGGCAGAGGCGGAGCCGCTGGCAGGAGTGTAGGTGTAGGCCTTGACGTTGCAGATGCAGGCAGACTTGGCGCTGTTCCACTTGGCTTCGGTGGTACCGCAGTCAGAGACACAGCCGAATCGGGAGAGACCGGTGTAGCCAGCCTTGCAGCCGCAGCTCTTGGTGTCTTGCTTGAACTCAGTGTTGGCCTTGTCGCAGATGCAGCCGTCGAAGGTAGGGTTCAGCTTGGCGGAGCCGCAGTCGTAGATGCAGGTGGGCTGCTTCTTGGGCTTCTCGGTGAGCTTGTAGTGGGTGTCACACTCGCACTCGAGGTCACCAGTCTTGAGGTGGGAGTGGCTGTGAAGGCACTCGCAGGCGCTTCCGTCGGCCTTCAGAGTAGCAGGGGCAACGCAGACAGGGACACACTTGTCAGAGTTGGCACCGGTACCGGGAACGAAGGGAGCAGTGCACTCGCAGTCGACCTGGTTGGTCTTGAGCTGGAAGTGAGGGTTGTTGCACTCGCAGCCAGACTTGTCGGCCTTGGGAGTAGCAGTACCGCAGTCGGGAACGCAAGTGCCATCATCAGCGCCAGTACCGGGCTTGAAGAGAGACTTGCACTCGCACTCCTGCTCGGAGGTGGTGAGCTGAGCGTTGGTGTCGAGGCACTCGCAGGCAGAGTTGTCGTTCTTGGGGGTGGCACCGTTGGAGCAGTCGGGGATGCAGATCTGAGAGTTGGCGCCAGAGCCGAGGGTGAACTTGGTGTTGCAGGCACACTCGCGGTCCTCGTTGACAAGGTGGGAGTTGGTGTCAAGACACTCGCAGCCAGAGTGGTCAGCCTTGGGGGTAGCGCGGTTGGAGCAGAGAGGGACACAGGTTCCCTCGTCAGCGCCGGTGCCGGGGATGAAGTCATCCTTGCACTCGCACTCTCGGTTGTTGTCCTTGAGCTTGAAGTTATCGGCAAGACACTCGCAACCAGAGTGGTCGGCAAGAGGAGTAGCACCACCAAAGCACTTGGCGACACACTTGCCCTCGTCAGCGCCAGTGCCGGGGATGAAGTCATCCTTGCACTCGCACTCTCGGTTGTTGTCCTTGAGCTTGAAGTTATCGGCAAGACACTCGCAACCAGAGTGGTCGGCAAGAGGAGTAGCACCACCGAAGCACTTCTCGACACACTTGCCCTCATCGGCGCCGGTGCCGGGAACGTAGTCATCCTTGCACTCGCATTCCTTCTCGTTACTCTTCAGCTTAAAGTTGTCGCCAGTGCAGACACAGCCAGTAGAATCGCCGTTGGGAACAGCACCGTTGGAGCAGTCGCGGACACAGCCGGGGACGCTGGTATCAGGGTTGGGGACGTAGTTCTCCTCGCATTCGCAGTTGTCGCCGCCCATGAACTTGTTGAAAGGGCCAGGGCACTTGTCGACACACTTAGAGCCATCGTCCTTCTGGCTGTCCTTGTCACACTTGCAGTCGTTGTCCTTGAAGGTGAGGTAGGTCTTGCGGCAAGCGCACTTGTTCTTCCAGTTGACGTAGGCGGTGGAAGGGCAGTCGGCGATACAGAGAAGGCCGGACACCTTGTAGCCGTCTTCGCAGCCACAGTCACCGTTGGTGTCCATCTTGAAGACGACGGACTTGCAGTAACACTTGCCGCCAATCTTCCAAGTGTTCTTGCCGCAGGTGACACGGCGCTCGAGGGGGGAGGTGTCGCGCTCGCTCAGGGCGGAGGCGGACACAGACCCGAGGGTCAGGAGCAGGTTGAGGGAGAAAGCCTTGAACAACATTGTGAATGTTCAGGAGAGAGAGTGTAGGGGGGGAAACAAAGAATTGGCAAGGGCGGATGCCTTGATGAGACCAGAGAAGAGCTGCTGGTGTCTGTTAACCAATGATTGAATGAAGCTTGTTGCCTGAAGAGTTGAGATGAGGAGGGAAGGAGATGGGCTTCTTATACAAGTTTGAAACTGTTGGCATCGTGGTAGATTGACTATCGAGTTGATAGCCATCTACGCCCCTTTCCCACCCAAAGGGCGAAAATCATGAAGGCGGCTATTGCTTCTGGCGATCTAGACCTCGAGTGATGCAACTAGTTCGGCGGGGATTGCTTCTCTCTGTGCCCGAGACTAGACCATCCTAGAAGCGCCAGCTCATGGTGATGCAGCCCTCCGGCTGCAGTGGCGCCTAGTGATTGTCGCTGAGCTCAAGAAAGGATTAGCAGAAGCCTCACCGGCGGGCATCAACTGGATTTGGAAACCGTTCCCAAATAATCCAGCCTCTTTCGATAGCTTGGCGTTAGCCTCAGCGATAGTCAACCCCAAGCCCAGAACCCTCCCCTCCTGGTGGCCCGAAGCGCCGGGACCGTTGTGAGGGTAGGCTAATAAGGTTGGCAACGTTAGCGGAAGCTAGAGGGGGGGAGAAAAGAAGCAATAAGGTGGAAAGGCGCCACAGACACCTACCAATCTCATAAAGACTAATCTGATTCGTCAGGGAAATCCCGCGTGAATTTCCAAGGTTGCTTCTTTTTGTGTCATGCGGAAGTCGGACAGAGTAGCAAAGCTGAAATTTGGGGCCTGGAATAAATGCAAACCATGTCTGCACGCCAGTAAACGCTATTGAAATCTAGGCCTGACCGCAGTTGATTGTTTATTTTGGCAGTCTACGGGGTTACGGTTACGGTTCTATAGGGCTCGATTAAGGATGAGACAAAACTGTCATGATCCATGAGATGGGGAGAGGCATCTCAGTAAGATGGGGACGGCACAGTCCCCTCAGAGAACCCTGATGATGTGCTGATCAATGACACCAGCCTACATACACCTACATCATGCTGGGGTCGATCACATCTTGGCTCTTGCTTGTTCCTCACCCTGGCCAAATGCCGGCTTCCCGAACCAAGGGTCTCGTCCAAAAGAATCAGTAGCTCATCCCCATACATCAGCTCGCCACAAACGAGATCTCGACCAGCACACTTTCCCCATTCAGTGACCCCGGCTAAGCACACACCGATGACCGTCGGCTGCAGGAGCTCGGTCCCAGGGCGAGGCCCAAGCAAGGATGATGATCATGCCGATAGCTACTAGCGTAGACGGGGGTTATGCATCAATCGAGGAAGAAAGACCCAGGCTTCTGGTAGAGAGGGGCTGGGGCTTCGGAGATTCAGGGTCGTGCTCAGCCCTGGATGCTACCCATTGAATCTCACCAGGTAACTTCATGGTCGAGATCTCTTGCTTGGCGAAGAGGCCTAGGAAACAGTGGTGTTTTGCCCCCTATCCACTGCGTCTCCTTTTCTTCTCGTCACATCCCTCTCATTTCCTTTCCTTCAATAAACGCCCGATGGTCCGACGGCTGCAGATCGTGACACAAGGTGCTTCTCCAAATGGCCAAGCCCTCAGCCCAACAGAGTCTGGGCATGCAGCCAGCCATGGCATTAGCTAAATCGAGTGAGACCTCTTGGCCTCACCGGGGTGCTTGTTCCGCCGTTTTGGAAAAGGAGGTACAAGCCCCCCCACAAACAGCTAACCACATCAAGAACGAGGCGCCAGGCACGTGGCGTCGTCTCTGCTCAGGGCTGAGTACCATTCCCGCCCGAGAGCCGAGCCTTGGCTTGTCATTTTTCAATGCATATTATGTATGCATGTTGGCCTTGATCATCAGTTTATCGAGGTCAATATGCGCCACACCACGCCATGTCACTGTATCTGTCTCGATAGCTTCGGAAATCCGCTGGGGCCTTTCGAGATGCCCCTACTAGCCTCGCCTGCTATCGTTGCCGATTGGTCATCCCGCACTCTGGCCGACTTTTGCTAGCGAATCCAGAACTGGCGGCCCGCCACGACCGAGGTCCCTCTCTCTCTCGCCTTGACGTGAGGCTACTCTGGTAGCTCAATAGCGTGCTCCGGCCTGTCGCTCCAACCATACGCCTCTGGGCATGAGGAACCGAGGACCCGCTATGAGTGTCCCAAGGCGCTCACGCTTGCTACGTGTGTCAGACAAATTGTGCTGGCGGTCCCGGTGGCTCCATTAGCACATTCGATAGCTTCTGTCGGTCTGGACGTTGATCGACTCATCGTCACCCGACATGTTGGCCGAAGAGGTGAGTGATGAGAGCAGCGGCTAAGCTTGCAAACCGCCAAACAATATCCGTACCAGGCTGTGGCTTTGACAGGGGAGAGCCTCTCACAGTTAGACATGTTCGGAGCGGGTCAAACACATGGTTTGGAGGTAACCCGCCACTTCCACTTCCACTTCTGTTTGACATTGTCTCTGACCGTTGGTGGCCTTATCCTCAGCGGCTCGTGGAGTAAGAAAAGAATCAATAGTGGCTTCAGATCAAGTACCGGCTTTTGCATAACTCAGGGGCAGCGGGGCTGGAAAAGGAACAAAAATGCCAAGAGTAGGTAATTCCCCTTATTCAGCCCAACGGCTAACCCATTTTTCTGAATTCCCCCTCATGATTGGACGCTATTCTGTCGGCCGCTACCGACAAAGCCACAAACTCCATCTTTTTCGGCAGGGGTAAATTACAGTGTTCCTGTGGCGTCTGGCCTTGACTCGCCGGTCTTACCCGCAAGCAAACGGGGCTGGACTCGTCCACGGAGCTGGCTAGGCACCGATTATTGGATAGTTAGCTCCAATACTGTTTTTCTTCTTTTTGCAGTTTAGAATGAGTGGCGCGGCGCCTTCTGACCGGAGCTGACAGCCCGTGGATAGTGTCTGCGAGATTATCTCGTAGTCAACAGGAGGGAAGACAGTGATGGAAAGTTGGCCGATCAGTTTGGGAGGAATGTCTGCATCAAGGTTGCGTTTGATTCTTCAAGTTAAACAATGTCCGGTTTATTGTCCGTCTTGCTTTGCCATGTGGCTGATCTGTGTCTACGGGTATGTCACTGCCGCCAAAGATCGGCGGCTCTACACGATCGCCCTACTAGCTAGTGAGAGCCCAAGAGACGGTGAGGAGGATGATCGTGACGAAATTCTAGACGATCCTTTTCAGTGTTCTAGAGCCATCTGTCTGTGTGTTGTTTGAACGATCGAGAACTATCAACTGGGATGGGCGAGGTCGAAGGGCCTGGCCAGCTGAAAAGATGTCAACGATGGACTTTGTAGTGGCGCGGCTGATCTCCATCCGGGCATGTGTTCTCGGCACATGATCTTCAATGAGCATCTGCAAGGTGTCTATGGTGATTGCGTAGTTGCTGTCAGGTTGTCAATCTGGATGAGTGTCGTGGATGTTGCTGTAAGTGCCATGTACGTCAAGCGTGAGGTTGAAATGCGTGCCCGTGGATGAGAAAATGGATGATCAGAGGGGACCTTCATGGACAAGCTGGATCTGTGAGAGTGAGGTGGGAAGTCTTGGTAAATGCCGCAAAGTGTCGGTAGCTTGAGGGCAGCTTTGGTTGACCCGAGGTATCCGTGGCTGTAGGGTAATGTGCAACAACGAGATGAGATGAAGGTGGGATGCTGCAATGAGTGACTGCGGAGTTGGTATATCATATTGAGATTTCAACGTGATCTAGAAATACTTGATTGAAATTATCTGGTTATCTGAATCATGATCTAGTTCTGCTTGATCTGATTGTTGAGAATATTCAATGATGCCCAAACACACTTCTGGGAAGATGCCGGAGTAGAACCAGCCAACGTTGAACACGGATAATACAACACTTGACAATTCGTAAAAGAAAAAGCACCAAGATGCCACGAGCACGTAGAAAATGTACACACAAATTTAAATATATTTGAACTTATTCAGCAAGTCTGAAGCTGGAATGTTCACTAAGAATTCCTTGATGTCATCGTCCTGTTGAGCTTATCGATAACAACCTATCCCCACGTGACACCACCCTCACCACCAAGAAGCGAAGCGTCGCGGGGAGATTTGGATGATAACAATCAACGAATTATCTCTCTAATCTGGACTGCCATTATCACCATCTTGAACGATAATAATAGCGGCTGGCCTATGAGATTGCGATAACATATATTGTCTTGGCTGGGTTGGTTGACTAGGCTCAACTAACAAAGCTCGTCATCGCCATGTAACCTTTCGTGATGGTAACTGGTGCCAGGTAAATGGCGCAATCGATGGCTTCCCATTATATTAAAACCCGGCACCATTCCTCTTCTCTTCTCTGCTCTGCTCTGTTGTGCTTCTTTCTCTGCTTTTGATATCTGTTTACCAAAGCTGATACGTATGAAGCGAACAAGGGCATCGAATACGCGCTCGACGCGTCAACACGAACCCAGCCACCTAATTTATGCTCAATCAACACGCATCCTATGACGAATGAGAAGGCTCGAGCTACCGACAGGCCTAATTGGGCACCTCTTGCACCTTGCACGACATGATGTGAGGTCGCCAAGAAAGCATCATTTGATCGACAAACGATAGATCCCCAGCCTCGTCACGCCTCGTCCAAGATATCGCCACCACGTCTGTGCGACTACTCGACACCGCTTGCGAAGTCCCCTATTTCGTCACGAGATCGATTCTATGTATGGCAAGGGCAATACTCCTCGACTCCATAGTAACAGATTGGATCGAGTGCTGGAATACGCTTGATGTACATGCCCTTGTCCGCCCAACGTCATGCCCGACTTGGACACCATTGCGCGACGACAGTGCCAACCATGCGCTTAACCCCCCCCGCGATCGCTTCACTCCCAATCGGCTCGAACCGCGTAGCATATATTTGTTTCATCCCGGACACCGACGGTCGCATTTTCGGAATTCATCGACGGGCGTACAGCCGACGACCCAAGTTGGGTGTCTTGATTCCGTAAACTTCAACTCTGCCGCGAACATCTTCGGCTACGCGACACTATGCCCTAGTATTCGCAATGTCTGTCTGCTACTCTTTGATGAACAATGTCACCATTTGCACTGGCACCAGGCCTTCAACCGCACCGTTGTTCCCGCGAACCTTGAATTCCATCGGTCTAACCTGTCCCACGTCTCCATTTGCCTGGCGACACGCACAACCTGATAAGAGACAATAAGCTCGCGCACAAGCTTCGGTGTCTTGCCCGGCTTCACGGTCCGACGAGCGTGTTCATGCACAAATTCGAATCTCAGGTCTCGTTTGGGGATGTCTGATGTGAGACTGTCATTGTCTATTTAGACATTAAGCGAGATCTGACCCTACGGATGTCACCTCGGATTACCTCTTTTTCAGCCTTGACCTGGGGTAAGCGGGCAAGATTAGTCTAGTCTCATTCTCCGCGCAAGGCTCGGCAGCCAAGCCTCCCATCCGCGATCGTAAAGACCGTGATGATCGTCCTGAGTGGAAACATTGAATCCGGAGCCCCATCCCATGCGCCATGATCGACGCTGATCTCATCAACTCCCCAATTAACCTTTTCGTGATTCGTCACAACTTGGCCAAGATCTCTTTAGCCCCAGAGGCTAACGCCGTTATATCGTCATTCCCGTAATGTCCGTAGGACCAACAAAACATCGCGGGCTGTAAGCTCGCCGCAGCTGCAGCTTTGTCTGACATGCTTCTCGGACCCGGATCCTTCGGCTCAGCCATGCTTTTACTCGCGTCATAATGGTGTTGTATTGTTCTGTAGTTGACCTTGAACAAAAACCTGCCATTGCCAACTTGTTGTTGGTGTTTCTCAAGTCATTCTTAGCGCCTTGCGATATGGCTCTTCTTCGTGTTCTGGCTCTTGTGAGTCTTTGGTTGGGCGTTGTCTCTGCCGCCCAAGCTTCCCATCTTCACAGGAGATCCTCCTCCGATGGTCCTCTCCCACCGAGCCAGGATCCATGGTACACTGCGCCAGACGGGTTTGAGAATGCTGAACCTGGCGCTGTCCTGCGTCTTCGACCTGCGCCTGGTAACTTGACTAAGATGACTGGCAATAGCTCAGCCGTATACAACATTCTTTACCGGACGACTGATAGCCAGTATAAGCCCACGTGGGCCGTCACTACATTGTTCGTGCCAGAATTGGGACCTAAGAGCACTGCGGCACGCAACTTTGACCAGGCTGCTCTTCTGTCTTACCAGGTGCCGTACGATTCTGCCGACGTTGACGCCAGCCCTAGCTACACTCTCTATGACACTGATGCAAGCGTTCCTTTTGGCGCAGTCTTGGGATTGGGACTCTTCATCTCTGTACCAGACTATGAAGGTCCATTGGCTTCATTCACTGCAGGTGTCATATCTGGACATGCAACCATCGACTCGGTTCGTGCTGTGCTCTCCCTCGGCCTGGGTCTGAACACCACCTCACCTCGTGTCGCTCTATGGGGATACTCTGGAGGTGCTCTTGCCAGTGAGTGGGCTTCTGAATTGGCAGTTCAATACGCCCCGGAGTTGACAGAGACCATCGTCGGCGCTGCCTTGGGAGGCCTGACCCCCAACGTGACCAGCGTTCTCGAGTCCATCACTGGTAAAGACGGCGCTGGATTGGCCCCGAGCGCAATCCTCGGTCTGACCAGTCAATACCCCGAGATACAGAAATATTTGATCTCCAAGCTCAAGACTGAAGGACCGTACAACAAGACCGGGTTCTTGGCCGCGTTGGACTTTACTTCACCCGAGGCTGGTGTCGCATACGCTGGGGTTGATATCGGGGACTTCTTCAAAGACGGCCTCGATACCTTCCGAGACCCCAAGCTTCAAAGAATCATCAATCGAGATGGCATTATGGGCTATCACGGTGTACCTCAATGGCCCATCTTCGCTTACAAAGCTATCAACGATGAGATCAGCAAGGTTTCCGACACGGATGCACTTGTCGAGAAATACTGCAAGGTTGGAGCCAATATTTTGTACCAGAGGAACTCGGTTGGCACACACTCTGAGGAGTTTGTTTATAGTCTTTCTGCCGTTTTTGAGTGGTTGGGGGCTGTTCTGACGGGTACGTATGCCGAGGTGTATGAAACTGAGGGCTGTACTGTTCAGAACGTCACGAGGAATGATACCTCGAGTCCTTTGAAGAGGCGCGACGTGCCGAATGGTGTTTTTAATCTTTGGTGAGGTGTTGCTTTTGACAATGGATTGATTATGCGAGAAACGGGGGAACACGAGTGAAGCTTGTAATGAACACTCATGTTATGTCATTGTTTAGATTCAGGAAAAAGAGCTATAAATAATCCCAAGGTGCTAAAGTAATTCTTGATCAACATGTCCCCTAATTTTACTGTAGCCAGGCGCCTTGCTCACTCATCGAGTCATTACAGCGTATATCGAAAATTGGTGTTTTCGATATCCGTCAAATCCTCCTCTTCGACAACCAGCCCAGTCTGGGTCACATCCTTCGGTTTTCCAAACTTCCGGTCTCTTCTTTTGTTCTCATATACACAAACAGCAGCATAAGCGATACCGCAGGCAGCCACGGCAGCAAATGAGCATACAAGAGCGATGATGCCAGACTGATACCGAGGAGCCTCTGTTTCGAGAAAGAATTGCGGACCAACAATGTTTCCAAGAGCTTATCATGCGTTAGTCTAAGAAATGGAGTTTGAGGAATGGAGGTGTGTACGAACCATACCAAACTGCTATTGAAGTAGACACGAAACTCTTCTTGGTTGTCCCGGATGTGTTGGAAGTCTGTAAGCTCACGGCTAGAATAAAGGGTGGATTGTAGAATCCCATGAGATAGACACCTGCTAGACTAGCATTTCGGTATACCTCTGCGTCAAGGACATGTACCATGATGGCCCCTACCATGGCTAAACATGCGGAAAGAACCCAGAATAGGCATCGAAGATTCGGCACATAGAGTGTGACTGCTGAGAAACCTGCTTGCGCGACCATGGCGACCGCTGCCTGAGGAGTTGCTAGCAAGGCTGTTCGGCTCTGTGAGAAACCGTAGCCGGATATGATGAGTGGGTTGAAGTTTGTGATACTGGCGTTTGTGACTGAATATGCAAAGACGCCGAGGGATGATATGATCCATTTCGGGTCGAGTATGGCTTCTTTGATCTGGGAAACATCAAAGTTCTGCGTGTTTCTAGTCAGAGAGGTTGAGGATAAATGAAATGGCTCTGATACTGACTTTGCTTCGTTCTACACCTGTTTGGTTGTCTGCCAAGCGTTGGACTGCAATGGATTTTTCCTCAGTTTTCAAGAACCAGGCAGTTGCCGGAGTATCAGGTAGCAAGGCCAAGGTCACAAAGCCCATGGCGATAGTGAAAACCCCATATATGATGAATATATACTGAAAGTCAAAGTCAGCTTACTCTGTCAAAGTTAAAGGTGTGAAGAAAGATACAAACCTTCCAAGTTGCCAACGGGCCCTCAATCTTGCCAATAGCATAGGCCAAAATCCCACCAAAAACACCAGCAAAGGTATTACACCAGAAAGCAGTTCTCAAAGGCTGCTCCTCCCTCCGATACCACATAGAGTTAAGAAGCATCATGCAAGGCAAAAGACAAGCTTCAAAGGCGCCCAAGAAGAACCGAATGACGGCCACACCTGCAAAGTTGTGGCACACAGCCACAAGACACAGAGTAGCACCCCATGCTGTTAGACATCCGCCGATGTACTTTCCGATTGGGATTCGTGTTATGAGCCACAGGTTGGGGAATTCGGCGGCGAGGTAGCCGATGTAGAAGATGCTGCCGAGCCAGCTGTATTCTTGGCCGACGAGATTTGTGTCTTCTTTGAGGCCCCAGAGAGCTGCGAAAGACAAGGCGTTCTACTTGTTTAGTTAGCGACAGAGGATCTGAGAGCTGATGGAAAGAGTGAGTGGCTTGCCTTGTCTAGGAACCCCAGGGTCATGGCAATCGTCAAGAGCGGCAAGACCACAGCATCAGTCTTGAGCAGCACGCGACGGCATTCGCGCGCCGATGGGACTGGCTGTACGGGCTGCACCGACTCATTCTCATGCTTCATCTGGCTGTCCATACTTCACTTAAAGGAATGGAGGATCTACTGAGCCGAGCCGTATGGGAAGAAGAGCTGGATGTTCTGTCAAATGTCGGGCAGTGAGGGGAATGCAAGGTCCAAGTAGCATGCCCCCTTGAACCTCAGCATCATATACTTACCCAGGCCGAGCACGCCAGTCTCAGCAAATCTGGCCAACCGAAAATGTCGAGGCATGAAGTCATTGATGATAACGACGAATACTATTCGCCGAAGCGACGCATGGAGCTTTCTCGGACGAGGCCGAAGTTTAGAGACAGCCTCCCATGTAATGCATTCGACCGGGCCTCAAGAAAGTGGCTGCTCTTTGACTGTTGGACTTTTAAAGGTTTTATATTGACTATTTTTTGGGGGGTTTTGAAGAAAGTGTCTATTTAAACGCGATAGAGGCAATTCCTTGCTATCTTGTCCATCTAGATGTTCAAGGAGGAACCAATTTCGTTTGACCTTTTGGGCCACACCCTGGTAGATGCGATAACTGGGAGATAATTGCGATGTGGTTTGAGGAACCCATGCGTATTAGGGCATGCTGAGTGTAAATGCAAGGGGGTAGTAGTATTAGCTTGTGAGCTCTGGACCGCTTCAATGTAAGATGCTGGTATCATTGACAAGTTTCTCGATGAACGCCTTAACCTATTTCTTTGATAGGCGACCGATCCATTCATGAACTAGGACCGCACTATATCTCAACATGAGAGAATTGTCACGATTAATAAACTACCTATCTTGCCAGATCATAGTAAGACAGCGCATACTGAAAGTACATAGAATCAACTGGTTCAAAACAATAGCACCTTCACTCCGCCAGCCCCCGGGCTCTTGCCGCCCTGTAATCCGACAGACGCCCAAGCAGCTGTGATTCCAACATGACCTCCTCAGCGTGATACTCGACTGGAAAAACTCGAAGTGCTTCGTCGGTTGTCTTGCTGCCCTAACTGCTCAAATGCTTCGACTGCAAGTTGCGATAGTTGAGTGATTGAGTCAAATAAACCCCGTGCCTGACGAGCCATCGGGTCGCTGTCGTTGATCTCGGTAGCCGGTCCTAACTGGATCATAGCTCTAAGAGCATTGAGACGTGTGTCCAGCCTTGGTCGTCCGATGTTTCCAGCACTGCCCGTGCTCCGACGCCCCCTGGGACCTCCAGAAAAGTTCATAGTGGGAGTCTCTATTCTTCCGAGAGAGATGTCAGGGGCTCCAAGAGGTGTCATGATTGATGTACCTTGAGTTGCACGTCGGCCAGCCTCTGGTGTGGATATAGAACTCTCAGTTGATTCACGGTAGTCTCGACGGACTCTTCTTCTGGAGTTAGCCTCGGGCTCATCTTGCTCTTCGGTATCATCCCTCTGGCTGAAAGTTCGGGGTCGTAGAACGCGCTGCCCGTTGCGTGCGTCATTGCCTTCAATACTGCCATTGGGATCGCTTCTCGTTTCAGTTATCTCTGGTGTAGTCCCGTGGACTTGTTGGTGAGAGGAGGTAGGGGTGGAGACATTGGCACTTGATCGTGGATTATGCTGATCCAAGTACTGTATTGCTCTGTCGACGTCGATCTCGAAGATTGCGTAGGGTGACTGGTTTTGGCGGCCATGACGACGAATGGCTTGCTCCGTGATAGCAGGAAGAACGAGAGTGGCATTGATGTGCTCGTTGGCAGTGAGCCACGCGTTGAGTTTCTTGACGAGGCGAAGGCTCAATGGTACCGTTTGGCCGAGGTAGAGGAAGAGAAGCCACGGTTCTTGAATTCTAGTTCCCAGACCAAAGCGAACAGATAGTGTGAGGAGGCGGCCCGTAAGCTGAGACTTGGTGGCAGCGCGAGCCCAATCGTCTGAATGGATGGCGTGGAGAATAACCTTGAGAGAGGTCTCGGGGATTTGCTGTTTAATAAAGGTTGGCCAATCGAGAAGGCTGACGTCGTCCGAAGCGCGGCCATTTGCTTCTTCGTCCCTCTGAACTTGAATGGCGACTGCCCACTAGGCGTCGCGCAGGCGGTTCCAGGTGTCGCGAATGACTTGCTCGGGGCAGTTGGCGTTGAGTGAAGCTTCGTCCTGTTCGTTCGAGTCGCTGGCATTGGACGATCTCAGGCAGTTTAGAAGCTCCAAGATTCCCGCATCTTGGAGGATTCGAGAGGCCATGGTAGAATCTTACGCAGAGTGGTGGCAGCAGAGTGGGTGGAATGATGGGTGATCGCAACGGAGGTACCTGGAATGTCGCCGCAAGGAAGAGGCCCATTCGTGTAAAATAGCGGCCTGGTATCGGAGACAGTGTCAGGTGAGAATGAAGGATAGCAATCCTCATCAACTGTGCGATGATGAGGAAAGAATTGGAGGTGGAATGAATTGGCAAGAGGTGAAGATATTGGTGTTGCATGTTGCATCACGTGCCCTGACTCCAACCTTGAGAGGAAGGAGCGATCACCAACTGTAAAAGGAAGCCCTGGACAAGAGAGAAGGGGAAGAAAAAGAAGAGAATTATAAAAAAAATAATAATAAACATGGAATCAATCAAGTATCGCTGCAATGTGTTAGAAACGGACAAAATGCGCTGGGCTACCTTCTGGTGTTTAGGTGGTCGTGCTGATAGTGAAACTCGGTCTGTATTATGAGCACTGGCAAGAGCTCATGCTAAAGTTCGTCATGATTGATAAAAACCCGAAACGAGGATGTGATTATTGAAACAGTTACAATACTTTGGCGGGTGATGGTGTTGAGCCTCCAAGTTGGGACAATATCGCAAGACTCGTGTGTGATGGATCGCTGTGCATCTCTCATCTCGTAATATTAATTAAGAATCTGTTGGACATACATACGGTTGAAGATAAATACAAAATGTATATCAAACGTATTTTTCACGTGAATCTTGATCGAACATGATAATGCATCCATTGTCCGTTTTGTCTTGGATAGGAATCAAGCTCATCGTCCATGATTCGTCCCCATCTCATACCGCAACATCAACAAGCATTGACATGCGAGCGCGTTAAATGAACTGTTTAAGACCAATTAGCACGGGAAGAGTTAATTTGCCCACCGCAGATTCCAAACACCGTGTTCCTCGTGTGCAACTCCTCCGCGGCACTCCTCACGCCAATTGGCTGTATCAGAGCACGACACAGATCCATCACATGGCGACATCGAAGCCCCAAGAACGCACCAACAGCCACCCCCAGAACCCCGGGTTCAAGTGCCGATATCAAGATAATATTCAATCTTGATTGGCCATAGCTGTCATCTCTCTCCGCGGAGACGTCATGGAGATTTTCTGGGAGCACTTCATCGCTAGCACATCCACAATTTGGATCCTTGCTGTCTGACCTTCCCCCCTCCTTTCTGCAAATAACTCATCAAGATGCAGATCCCGGTAGAAGTACTCTATAGTGCAGGTAGTGGTCACGTATTATCAAGTAGAGATACTTGATGTGAGACCAAAATGGAAAGGTCATCAACTTCTACATGTAACCCTCGAGTCGTTGCAAGATGCTACCTCGAAAACACACGAACAAGGATATCATGATGCAATAAAACTCACTAGACACACAATTAGCTACTGTCAGAATCTCTCTTAAAAAGTAGATGATGCGCACTTTTTGGACAGACAAACCTTTACTGCCCATTATTCATCTGATCTCGGCAAAAATGGCTTCTGATTTGAAGACAGATTCGCCTCCTGATCTTAGCGATGAGGCTGGCACCATCGAAAATGAACCTCCCGTTAATGAAAAGTCGCTTCTGCGGAAGCTGGATGCCAAGTTACTTCCGGCCGTTGGGATCTTGTATCTGCTGTCGTTCTTAGATCGCAGCAATGGTGAGATTTGGATTGGTTTTTGAGCACAACATGTACTCACTCACATCGTGGACAGTTGGAAACGCTCGGATCGAGGGAATGGTTGACGACCTGAATATGAGTATGAGGAACTGTAATCTCTTTGTGGATCAGAACTGATGCTAACGTGGCAATTAGCCGGGAACCAGTATTTGACAGGTCTCACTCTATACTTTGTGGGCTACGTGCTTTTCGAGGTTTGTGTTGCCCTTCAACTGAACCTTTTCTTTATTAACCCTTCAGTAGATCCCGTGCAATATTATTCTGAAGCGAACTACTCCAAGACTTTGGCTCCCCACACTTACGATTGCCTGGGGAATTGTAGCTACGTTACTCGGCATTGTTCAAGACCTGAGGGGTTTCCTTATCGCTAGATTCTTCCTTGGTGTTACTGAAAGTGGCCTATTTCCAGGGGTGGTGTTCTACTTCTCCATGTGGTACAAGAGGCGAGAGAGACAGTATCGTATCTCACTGTTCTTCTGCGCGGCATCCCTTGCCGGTGCCTTTGGTGGAATCCTCGCATATGTTAGACCTCCCTAACTCATCGTGAAGGTATTCATACAGCTAATAGACTTCAGGGCATCGGAAAGATGGGCGGTGTCGTTTGGGAGAATGGCTGGCGCTGGATCTTCATTCTTGTACGAGCTGCGATTCCGTGCCCTCTGGATTGAACTGACAGTCAACAGGAAGGAATAGCTACCGTTGTGGTGGCCGTGGCCGCATATTGGTTCATCGAGAACTACCCTGATACTTCAAAGTTTCTCACCAAGGCTGAACGAACCTTCATCCATGAGCGCTTGGCAGCGGACAGTGATGCTATTCGACAGGAACAGTTTAGCTGGGCAGCAGTCCGTGAGGCGCTGAGCGATCCCAGTTGCTGGCTATATGGACTGGGTTTCCACACAATGAGTCTGCCTCTGTATACTCTATCCTTGTTTCTGGTTAGTATCTGCCGATGCGTTTCTATGAACCCTGGCGCTCACATTGTCATGCCTAGCCCACCATCATCAAGGACCTTGGATACAAAGCAGCGGTCGCACAACTTTTGACCATTCCACCGTATGCCCTTGCATTCATCACAACGCTAGGCGTCGCCATCGTCTCTGAAAAGCTAGGCCGACGTGCTCTGTTCATTGCTGGATCATCAATTGTTGCTGCCATCGGATACATAATCCTCCTCGCCAACACCAATCCCACAGCTCGACCAGGAGTCTCATACCTAGGAACCTTCTTTGCCGCAGCTGGTATATACCCCGCCACAGCCCTGGTTCTTTCTTGGCCCGCGATCAACGTGTCAGGACAGACAAAGAGAGCGATTGCGAATGCAATGCAAATCAGCATTGGGAATCTTGGAGCCGTGTTGGGAACACAGCTGTATCGAGCTAATGATGGTCCTCGATTTATTGTTGGACACTCTATGGCTTTGGGATATCTGGTGGCAAATGTTATCGTTGTGACTATCTTGGGTTGGCGGCTGAAGAAGCAGAATGAAAGCCGTGCCGCAGTGGCGGAGGAGATTAAGCATGTTGGTGAGGTGGAAGATTGGAAGGGTGACTCTGATGTTAGATGGAGGTTCGAGTATTGATTTGCCGAGGGAGGCTTCCAGTATTCTATTATACTTATCATCTCGATTCATATCCCAAACATGCTGCTCATCTTAAACCAGAATAAAGGCCACCTCTGGGTCCTTCAAAATCTGTAACCAATTGTGCTGTGCTCCATCCTCTCTCCTCCTGTTCCATATTACCTGCAGTGTGTCGATGGAAGTATATACAAATCCCCAAGGAAGACAATCAGCAAGTCTTCTCATCCTTGACATACTCCAGGCTTGCCTCTCCGGGTCACGGGCTTGGGCTCCTGCAATAAAGGTCGGCCACGGTGACGTTTTGAAGCTTGGATCCCCGTCAGGTATCGACAGCAACTGCATGAAGAGGTCTTGCTCCAAGATTTGTTCTGTGTCCGCAGGTAGATGGTCTCTGATGGAGGGGACCGCGTATAGGATGTACAAGCAACAAGCCAACTGGTGTGCACGCCCGGCATGTGTGCGGCTCTGAATCTCTGTAACTTGTCGACCATGTGGTACGTTCTTGATGTCGCGCGCCCAAGCATCTAGATCATATGACATGGCATTATTCATGTGTTCCATCCCTGCTTCAGTTATGCTTGCATTAGAAACGTCGTCGTCTTCTTGCTCGTTTGAGAGTCGTGCTACGGCCATTAATATCTGCAAGATTTCAGCGGGGCAGCAGATGTAGCTGTTATTGGATGCAAATCGAATGACTGATGGAGCTTGTGCAGTGTGAAAATAGGATGAAGAGGTCAATAAGCCGTTGACGACTGTCGATGCAAAGATGTAGCTGCTTGAAGGAAGTCAGCACGAGTTAGTGCACTGTTGGATATGACTTGCATGTAACAATCGGCTATGATAAAGTCTCTTAGCATCTTGTTCGAATAACCTCCTGGTTGAAGATGCTTAAGCACGTTGCCACTGCCTTCAAGATGAGCCCTCCAGCCATGCTTGCCAGACTCGATGAGTTCCAGAGCGATGAAAAAATGAGCGGCCGCTAATAAAATGCCACTCTTAAGGGGATCAGACTCCTCAATAGCGAGACGCAGTGCCTCGAGACCTCTCTGTTTAGCAGTCAAGGCATCTGCCGCGGCACGTCGAGATGCTGCTAATGCATGGTGACTTTCAGGCTGCGGTTGGCAAAATTGAGTGTGAACTCGAGGTTTTAGAAAGTTGGACATGTGGGTTGCTGAGGCTGCTATGACAATGTGCCTTAGGAGTGGATGCGCTCCGCCTAGAGGAACCAGTTCGTGGAAGGGGTTCAGACCTGGGAGGTCTATAGCCACTAGGTCCGGACACAGTCGGGTGGTAACTTGTCATGTTAGTCTAGGTTCAAAATCAAGGCTAGGCGCTGCAAGTCGCAGGGGGAACTAACAATACGATAGATACTGGCGTTCAATATATTTGATGTCTTGGAATAGGGGGTCGACTAATGCCCTGGGAACTTCCTGATTGTCGGGGTTGGAAAATGCTGAAGCTTGGGTACGACTATGACATAGCCTCGTATTCGCAGAGACAACCGCATCTCTCGTGGCCGTGCTTTTATACTTGGTCGCAGACCCCTCAGCAAGGCATGTCGAGTTATTCACCACGGGCAGCTTGTTGCCTGCCAGCTTGCCTCGACTGGCCACTGCACCAGCCCATCTATACAGCTTTCCATAACCGAGACATTCTTTTCCCGTAGTAGCACACTTGCGACAAGCTGGGACAGAACGATCGCATCGTAGCCTGCTGTAACGACAGTTGTGGCATGCTTTGCTGGAGGGGCGCTGAGAGTCCATAAGGGGAGGTCAAATTTGACCTAGGCGATGAGCGACTAGAGGGGCCTTATCTCTAGAGATATGCAACCGACAATTGACATGGTATAAGAGTTGCTGGTCAGTAAACGGGGCGGTAAGGATCCTTGACGCAGGAGAGGTAATTGGGTTGAAACTGGACTGGAGACCTGATTGCCTCGGCTCAGCAATTCACAAATGATTGACCCGGTAACAAAATGTCCATTGACTTGTAATTATACGAGCGTCTAGCGAGCTGGAATGGGAATGGGATGGGACCTAACAGCCCAGCGGAATCTCGGAGACCAACCCGAACGCTTAACATCTCCGAGGGCGTAGCTTACCATAACAACTCAACGAACTCGGCACATGTAAAACATAAAGACCTGGTTCCCCGACATACAATTTAAAGCACGGAGTACTTTGCGAACAAACGACGCCCTTCAGCCTGTTCTCACCCTTTACATCAGCCATGGATGACAAATGATCCTCCCACCGATACGGAGCAGTGGAGACACTAGTCTGAATCAGGAAGATATAACCCCATGTCCTGCAGAGGCAAAAATACCCCACGCAACTTTGTTGAGTTTGCCATGCGGACAAGTCGTTCACCGCAGTGTACCCAAACCAATCGTAAAAGGGTATTGGATTGGAAATCTTATCTTGAGGTCAGATCCTGTAGCCCCAATCTCAGAGCTTGCATGTTTGTGGGTGGATCACGAGGGGGGTCATTTGCCAAGATGAACTCTCATGATGTCAGAGTTTAAGAATCAAGGGTCACCCTAGCCCAGTTCATCCTTTTTTTTTTCCTTTTTTTTTCTCCTGGCTGTTTCTTTTTTTCGACTTGAGTGTGAAGTAACGGCCCAGCATGTTCAACATTGACCTACGATAAATAGTTCAACCTTGATCTTTTCTCTTCCATCTGTCCTTTAATTGCTGCCTACCGCGTTTCTTCCTGTGATTGATCAATCGTCAGTCAACATGACTCACGGTCAAGTTGTCGTCGAAAGCGAAGATCCTGAATCCGGAACTACCAATACCATCATCGATGTTGAAAAGTTGGGCCGACAGCGGCCAGCAGCTTTTGCCACAATATGGGCCGAGTTGTGTTTCATATTCGCGCTCCTGGGCTCAATGGCCATGGCTGTATGTTCCTTACTTCTGCTTCTTCATTACTTGGAAGTTAGCAAGCATATGCTAACTGGAAAAACAGGAATTCTTTGTCTCGGGATTTCACATCATCCTCCCGCCTCTAGCCATTGAGCTTGAAATCCCCGAAGCATCTCGAACGTGGCCATCAAGTGTATTC
Organism: Fusarium sp. NRRL 66088; assembly: GCA_013186415.1. Taxonomy (NCBI): domain Eukaryota; kingdom Fungi; phylum Ascomycota; class Sordariomycetes; order Hypocreales; family Nectriaceae; genus Fusarium; species Fusarium sp. NRRL 66088. The sequence continues at coordinate 24,793 of JABCKD010000757.1, read as the reverse complement.
TCCCTCGTCACCGGTGCATTCCTACTACCACTGGGTCGACTGAGTGACATGCATGGTGCCTATATCATTTTCATCACCGGGCTTGCATGGATGTCGATTTGGTGTCTGATCGCCGGCTTCAGTCACAACTACATCATGCTCATCATGTGCCGTGCTTTGCAGGGAATAGGAGCAGCGGCCTTTCTACCTGCTGGTATTACGTTACTTGGCAAGACGTACCGACCAGGGCCGCGGAAGAATTTCGTTTTTGCCATTTATGGTGCTTTTGCACCGCTTGGATTCTTCATCGGCATCCTGATTGGAGGTATCTCAGGTGAATATTTGTCCTGGAAATGGTACTTTTGGATTGGTGCTATCATCCTCGTTGTTATCTTCGCGGCCGGATTCTTCTCTATTCCTAATGACTTTACTAAACAAACCCCCGACGGCCTTGGAATGGACTGGTGGGGAGTCGCAACCATCGTCCCCGGTCTTATCCTCCTGGTATACGCCATCACCGATAGCTCGCAGGCGCCCAAGGGCTGGGCAAGTCCTCAAATCATTGCCACCATCATCATTGGCGTGTTGTTCCTCGCTGCGGCCGTATACCTTGAAGGTTGGGTGGTTCCGAACCCCCTTGTCCCGGCTGATCTCTTCTCACCACCATATATGACAACTCTTGTCGTGGCCCTTTTCTTTGCTTATGGCAGCTTTGGCGTTTTCATGCTATACAGCAGCTTTTACATTGAACTTGTCCTCGAGGTATCTCCTTTACTGACGGCTTTATGGTATGTTCCCATGATTGTCGGTGGCCTTCTACTCGCCACAGTAGGAGGCTTGGTCCTCCATCGACTTCCCGGCCGTATCCTTCTAATAGTCTCGGGGGTTGGCTATGTTGTTTGCTGCCTCCTTTTCGCTCTCATGCCAGAAAACCCGAACTACTGGGCTTGGGTTCTACCGGCTATGATTGCGTCCACAGTTGGCATCGACATCACATTCACCGTCAGCAACGTCTTCATCACGACAAATTTACCTGCGCGACGCCAAGGAATTGCAGGAGCACTGATTAACAGCACGCTATTTCTGGGAATCAGCTTCTTTCTCGGGTTTGCCGATGTGGCTGTGGGACAGGCATCACGTCCTACTCTACGGGAGAGTTATCAGGTTGGATTATGGTTTGGTGTTGGTATATCAGGAGTGGCGCTGTTGATGTTGTCATTTATCAATGTAGGAAGGGCTAAGAGTGATTTAACGGTTGAGGAGCGAGAGGAAATGGAAGCGGCGAGGGCTAGAGGTGAATAAATGGCAGAGGACGATAAAATATAGCTGAAAATACTAGGGTGTTAGGAACAGGTTGATGCAAAACCAAGGTATTTGATTCACCACCCCATGGACAGACAATCTCCAAGAGAAATTTGTTTCAACGAGTCAGTCACCATGAAGTGTCTAGACCATTCAGTCCTGGGTTGCATACATAACTTGACGTTTATTCAACGTGCAGCCTAAAGCTAATCTCCAAGGGTGAGATGAACCTTGATAGGGGTTCAAGCTGGAAGGGGGCCCAGGATGCAAGGGTTGCATAGACCACTGACATTTGATACACAGCCGACACTGGGGTTTCTGTAATTTTGAGTGAGTCCCAAGGGTCGAGAGCAAGTAAGTATATCTTGACACAATACTGAGATCTAAAATTCGATGTAGGGAATTGCGATACAACCCCATTCTCTCATGTGCAAGAACCCATTGCGGCCAAATGCTGTTGTCATTTAGAAACTCGAAGTTGCTCTCGCCCTCAACCTGGCCCCATACCTCCACATAAGAAGCGGCGCTGGAACCCCAAAGAACAGTCTTGCAAAAGCCATAGTGTTGTTTCCCCATCCGTAACCCAGCACCGAGTACATCTTTGGCGTAAACAAGGGGAACAAGAATGCGGTCAAACTTCTGAGGAACTGCGTTGCCGCCATGGCACTGGATGTATGATCTGGATAAGAATCCATGGTGTATGCCTGCATGGGCATACCTGCAATCTGCATGCCAAAGGTTGTCAAAAACATGCCAACATCAACCCATGCCCAGTGAACCTTGTACTGAGCGCACCACCCATAGACGATGAAGCCAAGGGGGGCTAAAACGGCACCAGGTAGTATGAGTGGGATGCGATGCTCAGGGACAGGATGTCCATCTGTACGACGTTCCATTCTGCGGAACATGTAATCCATCAAAGGGCCTGCAAGTTGAGACCCAGCGAGTTCTCCAAGCATGCAAGAAATATAGTGAAGGCCACTGATCTCGACGGATTGGTTGTAATGATGAATCCAAAGGTCAGCGAAACTTGAAAGGACAATGTATAGTAGTCCGTAGCTGATGGCTGAGATGATGGATGATACTTGGATGATTGGGTGAAAGGCGAGAAGGCGTAATGGGCGAGTTAAAGCTTGACCAAGGACAACGGCGACATTTGATTGACTTTGGTGTTGCTCTTCTTGTGTATAATATGGAGCTCCAGTTTCTTTGCGTAACTTTTGGGCTCGCTTTTTGAGAATTGCTGGGGAAAATGTCTCGCGGAAGCTGGTTAGTGAAATGATGACCATGGCAAATTGGAAGATGGATGTTGACCAGAACATCCATCTCCAAGAGACACGATAGGTCATGAAGCCACCAACGATTGGGCCTGTGAGGAGAATTAGACATGGTTTGTTGAATATATGCAGTTTAGGGGACTTACCCACCGCGGCTCCCAGCAGGGGAACCAGAAGAAACCACCCAAGAGATCTTCCACGCTCTTCTGGACGCCATATATCCCCCAGTACTCCACCTCCAAGTGCATAAATAGCGCTGGCTCCGAAACCAGCCAAGAACCGGGCAGCAATGAGTAGTTCTTTGGTGTTTGCAAAACCACAGGCGATGTTCCAGATTAAGAACCATATGTTGGAGGCGTGTAGGGTCACCTGACGACCGTAGACTTCGGACAGAGGTCCAATAACGAGAGGTCCAAACGCAGTTGCCAGCAAGTAGATGCTCAGAGCCATGACAGCCTCAGTCGAGTTCATGTCCAAGTCGGCTGCAATCAGAGACAGCGCAGGAGCCATGACAGTTGAAACAAGGATTCGATTGAAGCCGGTTACAGAGAGAACATTGGTTACCGTCCACTTGCGTCTTTCTGGCCAGTTCTTGGGATTCTCACTATCCTGATCATCGAAAGAAACAAGATATGGATCTGGTTGAACGGAAGACATGGTAGTCAGTTCGGTCCCGGCTGGGACGTGGTTGTTTGAGGTGGTCTTGGATCTGGAAGTCATGTTGGAGTGTGAAGAAAGAAAGGAAGAAGAAGATCAGATAAGATTGATAACCCCGCAATAAATAGGCATCAGTAACGTAGCATTCAGGCTGAATCATGGATTGTAGATCTCGCGGAGCTAGTGCGGAGATATCGGCAGCGAACGGAATTATTGCATTCACGGTCGCCGCCAACAAGGTCAACTTGAGATAAGCTAAGCGAGAAGGATGCGATAGGGAAAGGTAGTCGGTGTGTAGTCACCATTGGACATAGATTGGGGCATGTTGGAGATGTGTTAGGTAATTGCGAGCCAAAGAAAAATCCTACTGTGAAGATAGAAGGTATCTAAGCTGTAGGCACATATCTTTCAAGATGAGAGAGCCACTCCTACAAATCAACCTCTGCTGGGAATCTTGAACCCAGAGGATCTCAACTTCTGGAATACTCCTTGGGGATCGTACTTCTTAGAGGCGGCCTGAAGATATCGAACAGACTCGGATCCGTAATGCTTGATAGGGTCCTGGTCGCCCAAGGCATAGTTGAGATACTCCCAGTTCTTATTCGCCCCAATACTAGTGGCATATTGGTTGATGGCGTCCCGGTACTCCAACGTCAAAGGAGCAATCCTTTTCTGGTTCTCAGCCGTGTCCACAGTGACAGCAATAAGCCAGTTGAGGGCAGGACCATCAGCGGTGACATGTTCCAAACCGAGGACATTGCCACCGGCCTTGCGGGAGTGAGCCACCATGGACTCGGTGAATGGTTGGAACTGGACGAGAACACTAAAGTCGGAGCCTGGGGCTGCCAACTTCATCTTTTCGACGTACTCGGCATGTTTCTCATCGACAAATTTCATGACACGAATATCATTCGTAGTCATGCCAGTCATCCAGTTGGCACTAGAACCAGATCAGCACATCATCGACAGCAGTGTAGTTGGACAAGAACGTACAAAAGACCCAAGGGTGTAGGACCTGTAAACTGAGGAACAAGGTCGGCAATCTTGCCAGTGGTCAATGTATTGGAAACATTAGGAAGAGAAAGAAAGTCGTCAAAAGCCGGGGCAGCAGGAATGGCATCAGAGTTGGAAACGACCGAAATGAGAATCCGCTCTTTTCCGTTATACTGAACCGAAACAATCAACTGAGAGGCAAGGTCAAGATGCATGTTTTCGGCAAAGTCGATGTATGACTCGAAGACGCGATCGCGTTGCGACAGGTCGAAGCTAACAAAACCTCCCCAAAGCTTGTTCGAGTCAGTAACGTCTATGGAACGTTTCTGGTTAGCTTCAGGGGAGATGAAGGGGGGAGGGGGGGTTGAACTTGCATTGGTCGATTTTGGTTACGAAGCCCAAGTTTCCTGAGCCACCTTTGAGGGCTTTCCAGAGGTCTTGATGTTGGTTTTTGTTGGCGTTGATGATGCGACCATCGGCGAGAACGACTTCAAAGTTGGAAACGACGTCACAAGCAAAACCGCGGGCGTTTGAGTGAAATGAGTACTAGGGAATGGTTAGAGATTGGCTAATGTCAAAGGGTGATGGATGCAGTGGGCACTTACTCCTCCTCCAGTAGTGAAACCACCGACACCAACGACAGAAGCACGACCTCCAACAGCCGCAACGCCATATTCGTTGAGCGCCTCGTAAACACGACCCCAGTTGGAGCCAGGCTGAATCGACGCAATCTTCTTTTTCGAGTCGTACGTTGTAGTGTTCATGTAGCCTCCAAACAATTAGCCATGACACAAAGGAGGTAGGGCACAAACACCATACTGAAATCAATAGTGATGCCATTTTCAACTCCGTTGGAACCCTTCCATGCAGAGTGTGCACCACTACGAATACCAAAGGGACATTTCTTTGTAGAAATGACCTTGGCTATATTGGAAACATCCTGTGTAGACTCGGGGAGAACCATGCACCAAGGTTCGAGGGCAGCGTTGGCAGAATAGTACGTCTTTAAGCGGGCATCGTATGCGTTGCTCCCAGGAACATAAATCTTTCCTTTGAGTTGGGGGACGGCGGCGAGGGCAGAGCACTGTATTGTTTGTGTCAGCGGGAGGCTTGAAAGTACAGTAGGGTGGAAAACTTACGCATGGACCTGAATCGTGTGTGGCTGCGGCTGACGCGGCTACGCCTAACAGGGCGATACTGGCAAGGGAGATTTTCATTGTGAGAATAGATGAAGGAAGCAAGCAAGTGTTCCAAGAGTCTGATAGAGAAAAGATCAACAAAAAGAGTAGGAAGACCAGACCCCTAATAACATCTGACAAAGATCCAAATCAAGATAACATCCCGTGTTACAGGCATGATTATGGAGCACCTCAGGATGGGTAACACTGCGAGAATTCAATCCATGCACAGCACGGACTAGACTAGTCTCTTGAGATCTTGTGCTTAGACCTTGAGGGGTTTGGAGATCAGTGGATGCTAGACCAGGGTATATTTACCTAGACTCCGCCCTTGGCGCTGGTTGATCCGGGGAAGGTTGGATTGCTAGTCAACTGTCATATTGTTTATCGAGATGAGTTTCCACACAGCCCGATGATATTTGTGATTAACATCATCTGTATGTCAATAACTGGGCTGGGAGAGAAGATTCTATGAAATGTTCTATTTTGCTTTTCTTCGTCATGACTTGATTCAGGCTGTCAGTTCAGCCCGTGCCAAGGCATACTAACAAAAGTTTCGCCCCCTTCTAACAAGGCACGCCAATTTTTCAGCTCTGCACCAAGGATCTTTTAGTCACAAACAACAGCCACCAATCTCCAAAGCGTCAATCCTTTCCTTGAGAGGATGGCCTGGCATGCGCGGCCGGTGTGGAATACCCCGGCTTCCCGGAAGCTGGCCGCCGTTCCAAGCCAATGATGTGGTCTTGGCGGTGCAAGCCACAGGATGAAAGAACATGGAGACGAGAAGCTCTCGTTGCTTAATCGTCAACGACCGGCGTTTCACGCTAATATTGCACACATCTGCCGGCTGACCAGAGCTCAGTATTCAGGAGATCATTCCCATCTTTAACCTAGGACTTCTGCATCCCCCCCGAGATCGACTTGTTCCTTACTCTTCTTCCTCGTTTATTCCCGCCATGCCGAAATGACGACCTTTCCTACTATCAATGGAACAGAGGTTTTTCGTCTGCCTCCTCCTGGGTATGGGCCTTTGGACTTTGATAATCCTAAGCAGCAGAAGAAGTTGGAGCATTATTTGATCTTTGGGCTCGGTGCCCCACTGGCGTTGATTGCTTTGTTGCAGAGATATTATACCAAGATCTTTTTGTCCAAGGGGTTGCAGATTGACGATGGTAAGTTGCATTAGACTGAGTATAGAGTGGCAGAGCAAAGGTTGCTAATTTTGATATAAGGATTCATGTTTCTCGGATGGGTAATTCACTCCTTCATGACAATGTTGCCAAACGGATCCTGTTCCTGACTCCTGACAGTTATGCTCTGTCTTGACCCAAGCTTTGCTCATCGGTATATCCATCCAATATCCTCGACCACTTGACTCGTCTAACACCAACCTCATAGCTTCCATCGCAGAAGGTGGAATGTGTGCTCACAGCTGGGAGATGAGCCTTGCAGATTTCCAACGCTATTCCCTGGTCAGTAACCCTTCTCACAAACCTTGATCTTCAGCCAAGACCTAATGACAAGCCCAGATAAGCTACCTTTGCGGACCAATCTACCAACTCTGCAATGGCTTCATCAAACTATCTCTCCTCTCCTTCTACCTTCACCTCTCTCCTCAAAGATGGTTCCGGATAGCAGTCTGGCTCACCATTGGTATCGTCACGGCTTACACCGTCATCATTACTTTCATGATGTGGTTTCTTTGCAATCCTCCCCGCAAAGCCTTTGACTTCAAGGTCGAGGGAGGTTCATGCACTGATGCGGCTATTTTATACATGGCCACAGCCGTGTCAAACATTGTCACTGACGTGATATTATTCGTGTTGCCGATTCCAATGGTGTATAATCTACATATGCCCAAGGTCCAAAAGTTTGGAGCCATTGTCGTGTTTGCAATTGGATCCTTGTAAGTGATTTCAGAATTCTAAAGATCCTTTCTAATTCTTATAGAACCGTTGCCACATCGGTGACCAGATTGGTATATCTACCCGTGGTGCTAGCTAGCACAGATGTCTCCTGGGACTCTGCACCCGCCAACATATGGACGTACGTCACGCTTTAACCTTTGACCTGCATAAATATGCTAACAGCCATAGATTCATCGAAGCTAATCTCTTCGTCATATGCGGCTCCATGCCAACTCTACGCAAGTTCTTCAAGCACTTTATGCCTCGTATTGTAGGATCATCAGGAGGTTCTCGCTACGGCACAACGTCTTATGGTCAGCATCAGCAGAGCAACACATTGAGCAGAGTGCGTAAAGGGCGTAGTCAGTATGCGCAGTTTCCAGAGGACAATGCTACTGAACTTGAGAGATTCTCTGATGATGAAAATAAAAATGGTGGGACGGTTGTTGTTGGTAATGCGAGTACTGAGGGATTGCGGGATGATCATAGTGAGAGGGCGATTCTACAAACACAGACTTTTACAGTCCAGTACTCATCATGAGTGCTGAGGACAAAGGCCCTATTTTCTACAATGCCATGATAGTATAAATATGAATATCTATTTGCGAAATTTTATATCTCTCGAGCGCAAGATTCTTAGGTCTCCAGCTGGTCCCATCTCAAAACATCCTTGATCTTGCTGAGCAGATCGCCAGTCTCATTTCGCCAGGGTAGGCTACTCAGTGGTCCACTAGCCAACATTCACGGATCCGAGTCAAGTTGCACTGGTCCGGATGAATGGCACTAGTGACCGACATATCAGCAGCGAGAAGAACAGGACTAGGTGCTCGCCTCTCTGTTGAGGTCATTCATAGTCTGAATTCGCAACTTGAAAGTTTCCAAATAATCAGGAACGTAAATTTTGTCATGGTAGGAGTACTTCGTGGGAGATACATTCTGGCAGCTCGGATGACTGGCGCACCGTTGTCTTGAGCCATGTCTTGGGCACTTCTGTGACACATAAACATTCGCAAAACCATGCAGTTCTTCAATCAACTTTCTTTACTACTTTTCAGTAAGGAGACTACTTGGAGGCCTCGAGTTCCTCCTTCTCACTCTCACCAAGCAACCCCAAAGCCTCTCGTCGTGTCGGAGCCGAGGCATCAAAGTAAGGCTTTTCAGCCAACGATGTAACTCTAGTTCCATGTCGAGGCTCCTTACCGCTATAATCCCAGCTGGCGTTGTGAATTGTAATACTGTCAATGTGAGAATGCTAGCCTCTCAATGGGCTGGATCATGTACATACCGGTTATCCCAGAGAACAGAAGTTCGAGGCGTCCACTTCCAGCGCAGCTGAATGTCGATATTCTTCTCATACACATCGTATAGGTATCCGAGAATAACATCACTCTCGGCCTTGTCGAGTCCCACAATTCTGTCCGTCATGGCTCGGTTGACCCATAGGGCCTTCCAACCAGTTGCAGGATGAACCCGGACGAGTGGGTGAACACGTTCGATGTACTTGGGACCAGCCTCAGGGTCATCTCGGTCCAGATACGGGTGTGCAGATCGATAAACAGCAGACCTTCCGTCAATGATCTTACGGAATTCTGGTGACAGTTTCTCGTAGGCAGCATATCCGCTGGCCCAACTTTCGATATGTTAGTGTTTGGTCATCCAATAGATGTTACATGAAACTTACAGAGTGTCTCCACCGATGCTGGGAACTGTATCATTGTGAAGATGAGTGATTCCAGCAGGCTGGCGCTCGTGGACTAGATCTGTGTGCCATCTTGATGCACCTCCAGGTTGGCGAAAGGTAGCAGGTCGTTCCGTGGCTTGGAGGTCGGGCCAGATGATGGAAACACCTGGAAGTCCTGGAACTTGGGCAACTTGAGGCTAGAATAAAGGTCAGATTTCTTGCGACAGCATTATCCAAACTTTTGCTGTTAAATACTCACATGAACTTCAACCTCTCCGTACCACTCGCCAAGCTCCTTCTGCTGCTGAGGGCTAAGATCTTGGTCTCTGAAGAAGACGACGCTTCGCTCAGCAATCAACAAAGCAAGTTCATCACGCTGCTCATTCGTAAGATCCTTGAGCTGCAAGCCCTCGATCTCAGTTCCAATATGAGCAGTCAAGTCAGTAACCTTTGTCGCCGCAGAGAAAAGGTTCTTCTTGGACTTGTCTGCTCTGGTACCTGCATCGACATAATCGCGAGGCTGATCACGAATCTTGTACACGTCTTGCAGATATAGCGGACGCGAGGGACGGTAAGGGTAGCCCTTGGAAAGGTCTATGCCTGCTTTTTCAAGTCTTTCCCGAGCTGGCGCGGGTAGCTTGAGAGAGTCCTTGATGGGCTCGGCAACATCTTTGATGCTGGGGTCGATTGGAGCAGGGACCATGATGTGATAGTTGATTTTGAGTAACACTTGAAGAGACTTGAAGATCTGTTTGATTGTTATCTAAGACGGCCAAGCACATGGTTATTTATGGCATACCCATCGTTACATCCTTCCCCGGGTTTCCCAATTGAGGTCATCTCGCCATAATGGCACACGATGACCAACCCAGTTTGCACGACATCTCATTGGTCATCGGTTCCGATGCGATATGCAAAACTCATTGCAACATTGACATCCGGCCAGTGTTTTCCATCGAAAATGGCGCCATGAAGTGATCTTGACTATAACGGGATAGGCTTGCCTACCCCTCTATAGGACATGAGATGGTGTGCAGCCGAGGATTTGTAAGAAGCCTCGTTATATGGCTTGCGATTGGGACGGAATCGATTTGTAATGCGATTTCTGAGAAGTGATTGTGATACTTGAGTGATTGTGATACTTGAGTGCTTGAGACCCGGGCCAGGTGAACGAATACTGTCAGGTATCTATGTGGGAGCCGATGTATGTACCTGCTCTTACTCTGCCGGAGATATGGTAGGATACTACCCAAAGGATCTTGAGGACTCTGTCACTGCTTCAAAAGACTTGCTTGGTCCGGTGTTGTGTTCCTCTGTGGTGTGCGCAAGTTGCCTCAGATCCAAAAACTATCAGGGACGAATTATAGCCTTTGGCTGCTTCACCATGCATCCTTTGGGAGCATTAAACAACCCATAAACTTCTCGGATGAAGAATCGGATCCGGTTACGAGAGATTGAGCTGTAAAGGGCAAGCAGTTAACGTACCAATACGACAAACACCTCTGAAAACTCTATGAGTATCATCATCCATCATCCAGTTTTAATATCGCCAAGACTAGGTTATCGCGTTGGGCCAAAGGATAGAGCAAAGAACCATTAAACAGTCATCTGTGTGGAAACACATCTCTTAGAGAACAAAAGACTTGACGTTCTTATGAAGGCGGGTGCATGAATATTCAATGCCTCTCAATCTAATCTAAAGTACATATTAACAAAACATGAAATTACAACTTGGCGCGAGCCACGCTTGCAAGCTCCTGACTTCCACTGCTACGCCAAGCAGGCGCCTCCTTAGGCTTTGACGTCTTCCACTGCCACTTGGGCTCGGATTGCTTCTCCTCAACCAACAGTTTCTGCACCCACTGTCCAAATATGGGAAACATCTTGAAACCATGTCCAGAATCACCAGAGAGGACAACGAGTGAAGAGTCGGTCCCGGGAACAAAGTCGATGATGTAGTCTGAGTCATCTGTATCGGCGAACCAGCATAGATGTCTATCGATCAATGGGCGGTTCGCGAGGTGGGGGAATACCTCTCTTAGGAGTTTTCGGATGTGAATCTCATCTTCTTCAGGGATGAATTGAGATTCGGAGAGTTCCGAGTATGGAATTGAGAGGCCATCTTGAGACCAAGCGTAGTTGGTGTATGCTCCTCCCATGTGGCAGAACTTGAGCTTGTTGGTCGCCTTGTCAGGCTCGAAGAAGAAGGCAAGATCCCGCACGTTGGTGACAGGAATACCTCTCAAAGCGTCGGCCTCTTGGGGCGTCAGCTGGATGTGTGCGACACCCCAGCAGCGACCTGTCATTTGCTTTCCCATGCGGGGAATGAGGTTGGACGCATCGGCACCTAATGCCACGATGGTCTTGTCGGCAAGGTAGATTCGACCTTCCCGAGTCTTTGCTCCAACACATTTGGTGCCATTTCGGCTTGATGCGTAGAGCAGAGACTCGACTTCTCCCTTCTGGCTACCAAGCTGGAACTTGACGCCCAGCTTGACGCACTCGGCGTACACAGCACTCAAAGCATTGGCAGAGTGACCGTACCCGGCCAACTTGTTATGGTATCCAGCCCAGCGTTGCACATGATGGAATGCAGGAACCAGCTTCTTGATGTCGGCATTTCCATTTACGCGCTGCACCTTGCCATTGAAGGCAGGATTATCCCGAACAGATGCGTAATAGCTCTCGAGGACTCGTTTTGTCTGGTCGGGCGCATTGTTGGATCCGACGTTGAGGAAGCCCGTCTCGTGGTAATGGGGTTTGTACAATGGATCAGTCTGCCATTTCCGGATAGCCTCCTACTCGAATGCACTGCATCAGTAAAATATACATGGTCAATGCGATGCAGAAAACTTACCAGTGACAGCTCGGTGTAGAAGGGATCGGCATATTCGGCACGGATCACCTTGTTGAGATCGTTGGCTGCTGAGAAGCGACTGGGGACCTCGTGATCCTTTTCCAAGACGGTAATGTCTGAGTAGCCATTCTGGGCCAGGTGGTATGCGGTCGCAAGACCAAAGCAGCCTCCGCCGAGGATCAAAATGGGTCGTGATGTGTCAGCCATGATGTTCTGTGATAAAGAAGGAATATTGAACAGCAGCAGCAGCAAAAGAGGGCCGGGCCAACGAGGGGATTTATGTTCTTGTCATCCAAACCTTTTTTGCTGGTCATGAAAAGATAGCAGGTGCCTCGGGATGCCAGCCGATATCGCCGCCATCATTGGTACTGTAGTTCCGCCACCGCTGGTTGGACAGGGCCTGTAAAGTTGCATGCTTTGCTTCCCCTCAGTTGTCAAGTTAGTTAGCGTAGCCGACGATTCCAAGTCGAGAAGAATCCGACTCCGCCTTGTCGACGCCCTCCCCCGCTTCTTTCGCCACTTCCCAGCCATCTTACTACCCCGGATCGGATAAGATACGAGCAAGCGCGATAGCCGAGGCGGGAGAGGAAACCGAGAGGTGTTTGGCGGTGAAAAGAAGTTTTGAGAGTTCCGAGTTGTTTCAATGTGAGAGCAGCGTCTTTTACATCCATCCTAGGCCTCAAAGCACGTTTAGCAAGCTTTCTTTGATTTCATGTCCCTGCATGCCGGCGCTTAGTTTCCGGTTCCTTTATCGCCCAGATGCGGCCGGCACTGCCCCGGACATTCTCCACCGGTCATCTGGTCTTTCGGCGTCTCGTCATCGGCAGAGAAGCCGGTTGCTCCACCCATCAATGTTGATTTGCCGAGTTGATGATATCAAGCTTGGACTGCCGGTTCATGGTTGAGCCGCATGCTAGAGCTCTCGTCTGATACATACACCACAGTTCAAGTAATTGGATTAGACTTGGTTGTATGCATCTTGCACTTGACCAGGAATGAATGAAAGGTACAAATAGTTGCCATAACGTGTCGATATCGGGTTCAATTGGAGTCGCATGTACTTCTTTCTGGCCCCCAGGATGAAACATGAGTAATACCCTTGAAAAAGGCTATATCCCAATGTCGGTGCTCTCAGCATATGCGGGTCAGGCCGGTACACGCCGCGATCAGGTTGACTGATGAATCCATGCACGCGTACAAAAAGTTCAAGCCTTTCTTCGTATCATAACATGTAACAATCTATCAATATATTGCTTTTGCCCAAGAATATCCACGTGTCGCCCTTACCCTGGCTACACCGCGTTTGAAAGTGGCGCTCGTGACTACGGAATGTGACCCGATGTGTCATGGTTATCCACGAATAGTCATTGGCAACATCGTTTCTTACTTCTCATGAGGTGCTAGTGATATTGGATGCATTTTCCAAAATGCTAAAGAAAAATGGTGGGTGAAGATCTTGCAATAAAAAGGATCAAATCAGCCACACGATATAAGTTTTGTCTTGGAAGGAATCTGGTGAGTGAGCGCGCTTGAAAATATCACCTAAGCAGAAATGAAGCTTGCTGTTTGTCGACTAATAACTGTGGACTATGCTGTGTAAATAAAGTGCTTTAATCTGCCTATACAGATAGTGTCAATAAGAGCTTTTGTTAGGTAGTGTTGCTCACATCCTGGTTTTCTGTGTTCACCGTAGTGAATCTGTTGTGGCGATCTGATATGGTAAACTAATGTAGTTTATTATAATTAAGAAAAACTCTTATAAATATGTTCTATCTAAGGGAGAATTTAGACAATGAGAACAACATGCAAGCTAGGTGTTGATTCGAAATAGAAGTGAATAATTAGATAGGAGTGAAAACATACTTGGAGAATAAAATGTTCAAACACCAGAAACTGCTACTAAACCAATGACATCTTTCATGCTGGCCCATACTTTATGATTTACTACTATTAGCTCGCAGCTTCTGATCGTTCTACTATCTTTGCATCCAGGCCATCTTATCCTGGGTATACGGACCAGCAGCCGAGATCCCGGCAGCTAGTTCGAATTCATAGCAGATTAAGGCCAACTAAATTCAAGTCCCCTCTAAGAGTGATGGCAATTTTCCTCGTAACCGCGCTGGGAAATTGGTTCCAATCTGCGCTTCTTCAGTGTTTTACTTACGCCTCTCCGAGATGTGTGTGCCTAGACAGGCTAGATTACGTGAGCAGAGTGATCCACTCTGACTTTTTGTGAAAGATATCCGAAGCTTTCCCGAAGTGCCCATCGCTAAGAGCATAACCCCGCCTTGCACCTACAGACATTGCCCTTTTGTGGCTCCATCCTCACTCAACTCTGACTGACGCTCACCTTGAAGACATTTGCCCACAGGACCTTTTTTTGCACACCATCATCTTCATTACAACGACACCTTCGACATGAATCGGGCCCCAGATCTGCTGTGCGATGCTTGCAATTCTCACCTGTCGATAATAAGGCCAAGGGCCCGCCCTATCGTTCAACATCTATGTAGAGTCGTGATACACTTACCAGCCCTGTCTTGTATTCGCATCTTCCTTTCGTTTTTCTACTTTCCAAAATTTCAGGTAACGACTGATCTTGTTATGTACAGCTGAGCTAGCTAAGAACTATGGACACTGAATATCCTTGAAATGATTGGATCCGAATTGAAACAAGTATTGACATGAACTGCCTCCAGACATCATAAAGCATGAGTCGTCAACCACCTAGCTAGCAAGCAAAACAACAGGCTCACCGTTAGTGACATTGACACAAACCCGTCCGTTGCCGTCTGATGTATAAGAACCTGATCCAAAAACATTGTTCCATGACTTGTTTGACACTTGTGTGAAAAAGCAATACTGTCCCGACCAGCCCTGACCCTTGTTGGTGGTGAGAACGACGAGGTTACCGTTAGCACGGCTCCATGCGTAGACGTTGTTTTCGACAAACAGGTGCTTGTGGTCGTTCCCGCCGAGACCTCCGGCCTTTGTTCGTGCGTTGGAAAGACGGGAGATGGCTTGGTACAAGTCTGCATTTGTGTTGAATCCACTTCTCCAGAGATCTTCTCGATTCGCTGGATCATTTCCTCCCGCATAGCCTTGCTCGGTTCCGTAGTAGACAATGGGAATACCTCTGGCAAGAATGACATGTGCAAGGGCGTTCTTCAGAAGGGAACGGTCGTTCTTTCGGTTCAACCATCGACTATTGTCGTGATTATCCAGAAAGTTGCCCAGAACAGTTGGGTCGGAGAATTTGGAGCTGATTTCGTCATGCATGTTGACCAACTCCTGAGACGATGTTTGCTCTTGCTGGTAGAATCTGTTCATGGGATAGTAGATGGCGTAGTTGAGAAGGCCAGGCATGACACTGGCGTAGCTGGCTAGATAGTTTGGGTTGCCATCAAAGACTTCGCCAATGGAGTATACTCCGGCAGCTGATTGAAAGGGGGGCCAAAAGTCCTTTTCGACGTGTTTGACCGTGTCAATCCGGATACCGTCGAACTTGTACTCATTCACCAACCACTTGACCCAATTCTGGAGAAGAGTGCGGATCTCGGAATTCTCCGTCTTGATGTCAGGGAGACCAGCGATGCTGCAGACCTCGATGCTCTTTTGGTCCGAGTAGTTAATCTCGCATCCCGTATGGTATGAGCTTTGCTGGTTCAGAGGCGAAGGCTTGTGGCCTCCAATGTTTGGGCCCATGTGGTTGGCAACCACATCGACCATGACATATATCCCCTAGGTCTGTTAGTGTCAAGGTTCTAGAGAGCTTGGGCTTGTCACCTTTGAGTGCGCAGTGTTAACAAGACTCTTCAAGTCGTCAGACGACCCATAATTGGAGTTGATGGCGTACAAGTCATCGGCCCAGTACCCATGGTATCCATTTGGAGTATCTAAGAACCCGGTTATTAACTGAAATGACTGTTTTTCGGTTATGCAGGCTTACTAGAGACAACCGGGGTAATCCAGATGGCATCAAAGCCCATGCCTCGGATGTAGTCAAGCTTAGACTCCAGACCTTTAAAGGTTCCGCCGCAGTAGGAGCCCAGGTTAGAGCATGCGCCTCCATTGTCACCGGAATTGCGAGCGATCCGATCGGTGAGAACAAAGTAGATGTTTCGAGATTTCCAAGCGCCGGCATCTGCTGCAAGGGCTGCTGGGCAGATGCTGGCAAAGAAAGCAGCCAACGCGTAGAAGGGCTTCATCTTGGCCAGGTGGTGATTGTTGAAGACGAGATATTCTGTCTTTCACTTGGAAAATAAAATGCGTGGCAATCATGAGGTTCTAAATACTCGAATCTCCAAGTCGTCCACAAGAGTAATGTCACGAGCCCCTGTCATTCACGATGCGAGCCAATCTGGTTTAGCCTTTCAACGTCTGGGGTTGGATTCGCTCAAGGGCCCGATTCGCTTGAAAACGACCAAGCTCATGACGATGGAATGATTGGTGCTTACTGCGGGGTAGACTAATAGAATCCTCGTTTCGAGTTAGATTGCCCGCCCAATGACGATGTGTGTTACAGGGGTGAAAACGTGTGCGTGGTTCATCCCATTGACCGACATCAACATCAACTGTGTCCCTGTATCCATCATCGGCCCGATGGTCAAGCGCGTAATCATGTGATGTTATATGAGCTCGGTGGAACTGCTCAACGTGGTTACATACCCAGGTGTAGGTGTGCTATTGGTTCAATGCCGGTCCGACGAGATTTTTCTCTTTGCAGGGCCGGGATCGGCAGTGAGAGTGTCGAGAAAGCCAAGAACATCAACAGCACAAACTAGAAAGAAAAACATGTCGCGGCAGGCTAAAAGAATGCTTGGCACAATTTGTTAGGATGTTACTGGCTCGATCCTACGTCTGGGGAACTCTCTGGGGAACCCTCCTCGGCGTTGAAGATGTGGGTTCCGCCGATCCTATTAAATAACTCTTGGAGTAACTAGTGGTTGACAATAAAACACGAGACTGAATTGGTTGTGCCCTTGCCTCTGTGAGTTTCGTGTTTTATGTCCCCCCGCGGAGTAACTATACTAGAAATCGGCCCTTAGATCCCCTGCTACATATAATTCGGGCCGCTGTCAAGAAGGGGTGGGCTTGGGTTGCAATGAGGTTATTCTCGAGAATTAGGTTCGGGCCTCGGCTCAAAGAACGGTCC
Organism: Fusarium sp. NRRL 66088; assembly: GCA_013186415.1. NCBI lineage: Eukaryota > Fungi > Ascomycota > Sordariomycetes > Hypocreales > Nectriaceae > Fusarium > Fusarium sp. NRRL 66088. The sequence goes on along the minus strand of JABCKD010000757.1, from coordinate 7,807 downwards.
GTCAAGAATGACAGCTGATAGTGAGAATACTGAGAACTATAGGAGAAATAGAATGAATATGTTGTCATATTCGCACGTAAAAAAAACATAAACGACCCCACTGGACAGGTACGGCTAAAGTCATCGTTCTTTGGGAACAGATACACTTCGATAGTCACGATAGATTGTCGAGGGCGACTCTTCGCCTAATGAGAAAGCGGTTGGCTACTAGGAAGAGTGTTATGTGTTTAAGAGTATTCAATAGCACTCCGTTAATGTTTCGTCCTGCTATCGGCCTGTTGTTGTCTCCATCTTCTGGGTCGATGGCCCTGTTCAGTTCGGAGAAGCGGCACGCACTCACCCCAATGTTGCGACTAGGAATTAGCCAAAACGGCCCTAAAAGCGCGAGTCCATGCTGGATGCTAGCAGACACTAAATGAACCCTGTTCTGACTAGCTTTGCTGCATGGACCGAGTCAAAGATTTGAGGCAGCACTTGAAGGACACGAAGGGTAGATGGAGCTCAAGTTGTATTCGTAGGATTTGTCACTGCGCAATACTTTTAATAAACATAGACCCATTGCTGCTTTTCATGACTGAACCCCAACTAGATATCGGTCTTCAAGGCCTTCACAATGCTGTAGAGCCATTGATCCACTATCTAACAGCTGTTCGGTGATAATAGCCACCCTGATCTAAAACCTGATCTCATATATAATACCAGATTTTACCTCTTATTCATAGCTCACCGTTATTTCAATCTCAACATCGGTATCCAGCGGAAGTTGGTGGACAGCCACACAAGTCCGACACTTAAGAAAGCAGTAATCAGCCTCAACTCGACCCAAGAGCTGCCTGGCCTCGATCAAACTTACAGTCTTGGGATCTCTGGGGTATAATTCATCCCAAGCAACATTGACTGCATCAAAATCCTTCATATCAGCCAGAAAGATATTTGCCTTGACCACGCGATCCATGCCACTCCCAGCGGCTTTCAGTACAGCTTGAAAGCCGTAGCCCGCAGCTGTGTTGATGAAGCAAGAGACTCCGAGATTTGGCCCACCGAAGTGTCAAGCAATTTTGGCGTAGGACAGAAGTTCGGAGTTGCTTGATCAATGTTCCCATTTATGAGTCAGATTGACCATGTTTGTTCATCCCTCATCCTTACTCTATCGAGACCGGGGCTTTGGAGGGATAAGGGAGGTGTGCTTGTCTCAGTGTTTAAAAGCACCAGCTCACCCCATACAACCTCCCGATTTATCCACCCTGGACATATCCTCTCTTTTCAGCAATTCCATAATGTCGAATTTCTACGAAATCGCCGCTCTCGCCGTACAAGCTCGGAATCGCATCCGTCACCACATTTACGAAACTCCCCTCATTCCAGCTAGGAAGACGGGGCAAGATGATGGCGCAAAGGTTCTCTTCAAGGCAGAGAACTTTCAACTCACAGGATCATTCAAGCTCCGGGGTGCCATGTCCAAGATGTCAGCACATACCGAACAAGGACCACTGATAACGGCATCCTCCGGTAACCATGGGATCGGTGCTGCGTTGGCATCGCAGGCTTTGGAGAAGAAACTTACTGTCGTGTTACCGGAGACGGTGGTTCCTGCGAAGCTGGAAAAGATCAAGTCTTATGGTGTTGATGTGATGTTGCATGGTGCTGAGACAGGTTTGGCTGAGCAGCATGCGCAACATTTGGCTGCTTCTGGAGCATACACATACATGTCACCCTACAACGATGGTGAAATTGTTGCTGGCCAAGGCACCATTGGACTGGAGATTCTTGAGCAATGCGAAAAGGTGGATTGCGTCTTCATCTCGATGGGTGGTGGTGGGTTGATTAGTGGCATTGGGTCTGTCATCAAAGCCTTCAGCCCACAGACGAAAGTATACGGGATTTCTGCCATCAACTCCAAAGCATTGGCTGCATCCATGGACGCCGGTCGAGTAGTTGAGACTGAACATCTGCCTACCCTCGCCGAGGCGGTAGCAGGAGGTATCGATCAAGACACCATCACTCTTCCGCTGGCTAGCTCAGTGGTGGACCATGTTATCGAGTGCGACGAGGAGGATATTGCTGCGGGTCTGAAGACGCTTGCTTTTGATGAGAATATGATGGTCGAAGGTTCTGCCGCTTTGGCTGTTGCGGGTTTTAACAAGGTTGTGAAGGACTTGTCGGGGAAGACTAGTGTTATTGTTCTGTGCGGTGGCAATTTTGACCGAGGTGTTGTGTCAAAGGTCATCTACGGGTCTTGAGAATATCAAGGTGGAGGGAAAAGGAGATGGATTTATTAGGTACAGGTAGAGGACGTATCAAAAGAAGATGTACATATTTTCACTATCGTGGTATGACAAGAGGCGATACTGCCAAATGATTTATTCACATCGACACAGCTGGGTATTCTCCCCTTAAGCTTCTAGAAGGGTATGTATTTATGGTCATCATGGGCCATCCCGCACCGCAGCCCACTTGGTATGAGGTCGAGGTGGAGAAATTCTCGGAGTCTCTTACCTGGCTTGAGTCCATCCTCCCCAACAAAGACAAGGTGAGCATGGTAACTTCGCAGTTAGATGCCTTGCCTTTTATCTGAAGGAATTTTCTAGCACAGAATTATGCCGTATTGGATTAGATGCTGCTAGGGTCCTGAAGAGTGTGTTTTCTGCTGCTTCGCCCCGCACTCTGTGACATTTCTGTTTGTGGGAAAAGTGGCACTTGAGGCGGCCTACAAGATGGCCATGTTTGAGCAATAACACTTGACTAATAGTGCCGTAACAACCACTTGTATTCTACTTCACTGGATATCTTGGTGTCTCTGAAACAATTAATGCGCGATCCCAAGCACTCTTCAACCATACTTAGAAAAAAAACTCATCATCTACCATCTAGGTCGGCAACACATGTATCCCCAAGCTGTCAAAGGCTTGAATCCAAGTGATGATGGATCCTTCTTGCTTTTCTCGGCCGTCCACTATCTCCCAGACCTGCTGCACTATGCTCCATTGCTTGTTAATATTGGCGATCCTGTACAATCGCATACGCTCCCACCAACGCCGCCAAACCTCACGCCTGGACCTCGTGGCGTTACAAGAGGCAATCAACGCCGGCCAAGTGATGGGCGCCATCTTCGGCCCGTCATGTGGGCTTTCAAACGCCAACTTTACATCTTCGGTCGCATGCATGTGCTCTGCAACACGCTCAACCTCTTGAACCAGATCCTCGGGTGAGAAATCCTGGATGCGGGTGTAATAGTAGATGAGGGCTGCACTGTGCCAGGCTTTGGCTTGGTGCATCAGGATCGAGAACCTCAGTTCATCTCCCCGCGGGATTGCTGATATATTGTCAGAGTTGAATCGCCAGGATTGGAGCTTGTTTCCGATTTGTTCACACGCCTCCAGAAAGTCGTCCGGCATGGACTCTCCCTTTTCGCAAAATCGTGTCAGATGCTCGGCTAGTTGGCATGTCTGGTAGATCAATGTCGCTATATCAGGCGTGACTCCATACAAGTATTCATAGCAGCCACTACGCTCTATAGTTTTGCTGTCCGCCGTGGAATCGGTATCGTAGGTAGGCCAAGGCGATGAGGAGGCTTGAAATGTGAGCGTGCGAGTCAATAAAGCTAGAAAAGCACCAATCTCGTTGAGTTGTTTTGACTGACGGCTCATAATCTTCCATCGACTGCGCAGATTACGGAGTTGAGCTGCGGCATTGAGATGAAAGCGAAAGTCGTCACCTTCTCCTGACAGCACCTATCTTGTGTTAGCAAAGCTTAGCCAAATCTACATCACATCAGGTCTAGACCAACTCCAATAGTGATGAGAGATAACACTGCAACCATCAAAATCTTGTAATTTGCAGCAGGGCCTGCCTCTTGGATGGCATCCTGCAGCGCCTGAATAGCGTAGTATCGATGCTTGACACCCATCTCTCGATAATTAGGTTGTAGTTGGTCGCAATTCCAACGGTGAAAAGCCGAGGCTGCCACCAGAGAATGAGATAGAGCAGAATAGACTTTTGCTGTTGGCGTTTCTGTATCCCATGCACGATACGAGACTCCTTCGAGCGCTGTTGACAGGTACAAGGTTCGGAAGGGGTTCCCGGAGTGATCTATCGGTTGGAGAAGATCTGCCACGTGTACGTTGTAATGGTTCATTAAAGAATCGACCTCTGTATTTCCAAATAGCGTTATGGATATGTGATTTGGTAAACGGTAATCGGTCTCAGGCAAGTTCAATAGCGTGCCTGATACTGGCGTTAGTTGGCGGTTGCTTTGACCATCCTCGAGGGTGGGTTGTTGGTCACTTAATTCTTCATCGGTTGGTTGGAAGGAGCTGAGAGGGCTTAATTCACTTGGTGAGATGTCGAGTTCCAATACTGATGAGGGGAGATTGGAGTCGAACGGCCACCACTGCGTCGTGTCTGAAGTCGTTTCAGTGCCAGGCAACTGTGGTTCAAGAGGCGAGACTCCTTGGGCCGCCAACTGTTGTCCCTGGCTTCCATCTTGAAAATCAGATTCCAGTGATGCCATGGGCGTGAGGAAAGTCTCCAATGGCGTAGTAGATGCATCCATTCGAGGCGTAGCTGTAGGTTTGGCTGGGAACGCGGAGAAGGGACCTTGTTGAGATGATAGCCCTGACTCGGTCTCCTGGTCAATGGTTGAGAGAAAGTTGTCAATAGTTGCTGATTCGTATGGATCACAAGTTTGATCTATGAAGAAAGGTCAGTAAAAGAAAAACCAGGGTCTCAGTGATGGCGCATACCAAGTCGAAGGCTACGACGTCCTTGAAGGCCAGTTCCTGACTCTGTGTGTCCTAATGAGTCTGAAACCCATTGTAGTCTGATTCCATAGCCTCCACATGCTATTCCCCTTTTCTCACAGTTTTTGCATGCGGTTGGTCGAAGATCACATCGGACTTTTCTCTTCTTGCAAGTCCAGCAGCTGCCAAGTTGACAATCAGTACTTGTCGACGTCAATGTCAATGGAGTAGAACAACATACCCAGTAAAGGTCATAGCACGGGACTTTGATCGAGGAGGCATGGTTGCAGTTATTATCTCCTCTTATTAGCTGACTGTGCTGTTATCTCATCGTGTGACTCTTGTCGGGAATTTGTTGATGATTTGAGAATGGTCAGTCACACTTTACCTAATGGTCTTGATGGGTGCCTGAGGCCACAGCCCACACGAGTCAGCCACTGTTTCTGGGTCTGCACAAGAAAGGATTTCCCAATGTTCCTTGTTTATTTATAAAAATTTTTTTGTTGTCTTGAGAGAATTGAAGGCTGGATTTGCTCCAGGTATTGGATAGGGACTAGTTAGTTGTTTACGCGAATCAACAGATATATCCTGCTCCGACACCAAACCCGCACTATTCAAGGTTGACACCAAAGCCCATTGACGCTATCGCAAGAGCCCATTCCCACGATTAATTCAAACTTTCTCTCAAATGGCAAGCCAAGACCTTTACAAATTGTTCCAGTCCTCACCGCACAATCAACATGTTTCAAGTCAATAAGACACCGGCACTCGACAATCAATTAACTCTCGTAGCGGGCTGCATGGACCCCGCTGGCTGTGAAACTAGACAATTATCAAGGTTTGCATCGGCGGAATTGTGAACACAAAGACGTCATAGGCACAGACGGCAGCCCCGATATTAATAAATATTGGGACCCTCCCCAATAATTACCATGATGATGATGCTGACTTGCTTCCCCCTTCTGACGGCTTCCTCGGAACAGAAGTGAGAATCTTGAACAATGGCAAAGGAACAGCCTCGGCGGCGACAACTTCCCAAGTGGCTGGACCACTTCAACGTCCACGACCTAAAGATCTTTTTTCGCTGCTGGGTTGCTGTGTGGATTGCAATGCTTCTCATCTACATCGACCCAGCCCTCCAAAGCATCGGCCTAGCCTCATTCCTTGCCGCCATCCTCTTGTTCATTGTTCCACCAGCCAGTATCTTGTTCGTCTACCTGCTAGCTGCTCTTTCGCTACTATTCGGCATGTGTCTTGCCTGGGCTTGGGGTCTTGTCACGATGAAGGCCGCCTTTGCAGCGAGACCCGTTCTTACCAGACTTGCTAGGCTTTCTGCGCTGCAGGAGCAAGCTGTTGCAGCGGCAAAGATATCTGGTCAGAGCGTGGTATGGGAGGCGCAGAAGCTGGTTCATAAAGGCTTTCTGATCGATGCTCGTGTAGTAGCGGTGTTCTACGTCATGGGCTGCTTCTTCATCTACGCCCTGGCGCGGTTGAGATGCTCAAACCCCAAGCTCATTGTCATGCAGATCTTTGGCACCATCGTCACCGACATATTCATACTCGTGGGTCCAACAGTTCCAAGCTTCCTAGGCAGTTTGGCCTCAGTTCTTGTCAAACCGGGTGCTGTTGGCGCAGGGCTCGGTGCAGCATGCTGTCTTCTATTCTTCCCCCAGTCTACATCATACGTGGTGCTGGGACAGGTAGAAAAGCTCATACGCATGACGGATAAGGCATTGGACTCGACACGCAAACGTCTCGCCGATAAACCTGTTTCCCTGGCTGAGCTAAGAGCAACCCGAGCCAACATGATTGCCGTTTTCAAAGCTATACAGCCATCTCTCGCATTTCTCCCTCTCGACTTTTCTCGTGGAAGATGGAATTCAGACGATGTTCATGGCTTGCAGGGACGTGTTCGGGAGGTCATGTTTGCGAGTCTGTATCTGATCGACTTCCATATCGCCAGGATACGGGCAGCTCAAAAGCAGGAAGAACACTCGGTTACACGACACGACAAAGGCACAGGACGAGCTATAGAGAAAGAAGGATACAAGATTGGTCAACGACACCGGTTTGAGAGCGCGAATTTGATGGAGGCTCTTCAAACACCCGAGACTGCCGAGATACGGTCTCGAACAAGGACGACATTGGAACAGACCACCTCTGAAGTGCTACAAACTGGCTCCGAGGCTATCAGACTCGCCAGTGACTACATCCACGCTGTCAACTCCTGTCGATGGTTTGGAAAGCCCTCTCAGTCTCAATTTGACGAGTTGGCGCGTCATCTTCAGGACGCGCTAACCACCTCCCGTGCCGCAAGGAAAACTTGTGTCGTCAATACCACAAAGGGCGTCTTGGAGACCCATGCCGATTTGTTTGACGAGAATGGTCGACTTAAACATAACCAAGGCACCGATAATCTGTTTCTTCCCGGCATCGTCATTTCCATGGTCGTTGAGGAGCGAATTCTCAACATTGCAGAGGCAACAGAAAAGCTCCTCGAGTACATTCTCCAACTGTCGGAGATACGAACCACTCATCGAATCTGGATTCCGTATCGGTTTCAATATGCCATTTCCTGGTTATTCAACGGGAGACTCACCATTCCAGTCTCTGGCACAGCAAACGAGGATGACCCTGACTTGACTAAGGACTCGGCTGTATTCGATGAGCAGACGAGGGAAGCTAGAAGACGCTTGGAAATTAGCCGAGTTTACCAAGGCTCGTCCTCTCGCAGGAACCCTTTGAGTCGTGCCTTTATCGGAACTTACGAATGGCTCACCAACCCTGCTGGGATGTTTGCGTTCCGTATGGTTATTGTGACCATTGCAACATCTATTCCCGCGTCTATTCCTCGCACCGCGGGCTTTTTCTATCGAGAAAAGGGCATATGGGCTGTCATCAGCGCTCAGACATGTCTGGTTGTCTATCTGGCCGACTTTACCTTTTCCCTAGTTGCGCGAACACTGGGGACAGTCCTTGGTGGCGTAATGGGCATGGTGGCATGGTATATCGGATCAGGCCATGGCCCAGGGAACCCTTATGGCATGGGAGCCATCACAGCTGTGATG
>JABCKD010000756.1:0-21332 GCA_013186415.1 Fusarium sp. NRRL 66088 | reverse complement strand
GTCTGTCTGTCTGTCTGTCTGCCTACCTGCCTACCACTTCCTTCTTGGCCGTCCGTCCCGTCCTCTCCTGTCCACAATCACATGTCCTCGATTAGTGACTGCCTTTTAAGAGGACACCTGTAATTATTTTGCGCGTATGGATGGGTATGGATGGATGGATGGATCGGATGCGTCCGTATGCGCAAGCCGTCTAGGTAACTTAAGTGGTAGGTAAATGGACCCTGATTTACGAGCTGGGTCCTCTTCCGAGTGAAATTAACGACAGTGCACCTTGCGGTCCTGCACCTGTCTGCCTGCACCCAACTGCACCCCCGGCCTGTAAGACGACGAATATCCAGTATGGACCGAGAAAAATAAATTGTGTTGGGAACGATTCTGTTGGGCGTCTTCAGCTGTCAGAATTACTCGCAAGTCCCTTGCCACTGACAATAGCAGCATTGCCCCTTATTAAAAAATGTCACGGCACAAAGAAATTGGTTGTGGAAAATGACACGCCAACAACCAATCTAACTTTTTTTGATTGTCGATTGCCTATTCTACACACCGACTTTACCAGGAGCACCGGCACTGATTGTCTCTCCTCGTCCGCTAACTATCGTGCGTGCTCCCCTAAAACTCTGTGGGTGACAGCAAGACGCCCCCCGCTAGACGATCAGTCCAGAGAGGATCAAGACTCCAAAAGATCTCGTACTTTTTCCCCCTTGACCGCCTGCCGCTAGGATCAAAGGACCCTCCCCTCTGTTGGCCCTACGGATGCAAGTGCGCACCGACCTGAACGTGCACTGACTGATCTGGGCCCCTACAAAGAAAGGAATGCCATGCCTCGACTCGACTCGACTAACCCATGACGCCACATTCTAGCCTCCCCCCCACCCTCACGAGAGTGGCGCTCTTGAGGCTCAGGTCTCAATCTCACTCCTCTCAATCTCCACAGTCACAATCATTGGACGAGCCATCGCGATCAACCTCATGAGATTTGAGGGGGCAGTATACGGGATCGCAAACAAAGGCAGACGGCACATGTTTTTCTTCTTATCAGGTCTACTCCCCTAGACCAGCGGTATACTGTATCCATCCATTGGCCCCTTATCATGTGACCCGCGCCAGCCATGGCCGTGCCCAGCGTCACCAGCGACAACTTTCTCGCCGTCGCCCTCGTCGTCAACCGCTCCCGCGACGGCCCGGCCTTCGTCTTCCACTACCCTGCCCATGTCCAACCCGTCTCCGGCTCCGGCCCCGCCCCCGGTGCTGAGCTCGAGGACATCATCCTTGAGCGCCTCTCCCAGCAGGGCTATCAGGACGTCGCCGACGATGGCGACTCTCTGCCCAAGCAGGCCCGCAACCCGGATGACCACTTTGTCACCGAGTCTGGCACCCAGATTGTCCCCTGGGAGCGCGTTGCTGGCTTCCCCGCCCGTGATCTCGCTGGTATTTTGACACCCGCTCGCCCCTATCATAAGCGCCTCTTCCAGTTGTCCCTGGATCCCCTCTACTGCGTCTCCTATCCCATCCACGTCCCTGAGAATGGAAAGTGGAAGAAGCCCAAGAAGACGACTCGCTCCAAGAAGCTCTCCACCTACACAGATGACCCTGCTGCCCCTCATGAACCTGATCCCTTGGCTCCGGGGAAAGCACCAGAGCAACCCGTTGAGGAGAAGGAGGCCAAGAAGGAAGAGGGCAAAGACAAAGACGATGAGAAGCGCAGCTCCATGACCATGTTTAACCTCGTCTTTATCCTCAACCCCAGCAGTAATGAGGTTAAAGACGTTGTTGAAACGCTGTACGACCACATCATCAAAAAAGTTAGCAAGGTTTTTAAGTACAGCCAGCAGCATAGTGAGTTTGTCTGGAAGGAATCAAAGCGAATTCTCGTTGCCAAGGATAAGGCACGTGAAGAGCGTAAGTCTACCTCTACCATGGCTTCAACTCGAAAATATGTGAATTAATATGGCTTATAGGCAAAAAGATGAGCGTACTATGGAGGGAAATCATACAGAGCTCATCCCTAGCTGCTGCCATGCACGACATCTACGAGGCAGTATCGCAGAACAAGATCGCAGCTCTCCATCTAGATACTGCAGCCGGTGCCCTTACCCCCTCGGTTCAAATCCCTGTCCCATTCTACATCGATGATCTTCCCCAAGGCGAAGAAGGGACACAACGTGGTCTATGGCTCACCACGGCAAACACGTTTATCAGCCAGGATGCCCTTGAAGAGCCCGGTTTCCTGGACCGCAATTTCGCACTGTTACTTACCGATGAAGAAAAGAAGATTATTTCTGAGCTTCAGGCCGACCCAGATCCGACAACGGCTTCCGTAGTCGAGTTTGTGCGGTTATCTAAACCTACACAATCGTAAGTGTTCATCAACCCCAAGCACGTTCTCATATCTTACACTGGTTTGCAGTTTCTATCAAGTCGGCCAGAGCAATATCCTCACCCTGGGCCAAGTTCGTAAATATGCACAGCATTTCATCTTTTGGCGCCGAGCCATTGCTATCCCCCCTCTACACGCCAAGGACCAGTACATCCTCTCACCAAACTGTGATCTCTCACGCCTCTCCCTCGATACCCTCGAGTGGCAGCGAGCATTCCCTCTTGCTCCGCCCCTCCCCAACTTCCTCGCCGAGCTCTCCCAGACTCCTCGTCCCTATAAACAATTCTCCCCCAGCAAAGCCCACCGACCCACCTACCTCCTCATGCTGGCCTGGCTCATGCGCCGTGGCTGGGTTACCCAACTCTGCACTTTTGCCTATGTTGTAGTCTGGCCTGAGATCCTCTACGAGGTTGAGTATGAGATGGAGGCTGAGGAGATCCGCGCCGCCGCCGATGTCGATTCCAAATCCGGCTCCTCCACTGCCGCTACGGGGGCGCCCCGCACCTCCGAGTCCTCCGAAGACCACTCCGGAACCGACGGTTCCCATGTCCCCACCGTCGCCGAGCAGGCCGCCGAGAAAGCCCGGCTGGAGCGTATCGCCTCCAAGGCCCAGCGGGATGCTGCAGAAAAAGCTACTGCCCATGCCCGAAAAGTCGTGCCTATCGTCACGGCTCACCCCTCAGTCAACGACCATCCGCACCTTGCCGGCCTCACACCCCACATCATCCTTGATGCCAAAAAGGCCACTGGCAAGGAGTCGCGCTACCTTTCCGCCATTGCACGCCGATTCAATGACGAGAAGCTGGCCAATAGTTGGCAAGTCATGTGCAAGTATTTTGACGGCCGTTGCGCCCTCGAGCGCATCGCCTTGCAGGAAGACATGAAGCGCAAACTGGTCTGGAACACGCTGACGGCCATGAGCGAGCATCTCCTTTGCACCCGTCACTGGTGATGCATTGAACACACGTCATTTGGCGGCAGCCACGAATGGGGACGTATATAATGATAGGTATCTCGCTTGTGGTATCTAGGCATAAAGAGCAATAAAACAAGTATAGTACTGCAAAAAAATACAGCAACCCAAAGGTGCCGAGTATTCTCCCATCCAAAAAGCTCGCTCAGACGAGTACCAGGCCTTACTTTCCCATTGCCTCTCCGTAGATCCTGGAGGGAGAACCACAAATGGCGTATTAAATCTCAAGCAGAAGAAGCAGAAGAAAAGATAGGAGTAGAGAGAAGTGAAGATTCCTAACCCAAAGACATGACAGGCCTTGCGTTGCCTCCCCTTCACCACCCATCCTAGAACTAGTCTAGGAGGCCATCCCTTAAGGTATCGAGACAAAAAAGAAACGAACAAAACCCCTAAAGCACTACCCATAAACACATAACCCAGTAAGCAACAAACCCCGCGAGCACAACGAGAAACACGATCCGGATATGCCCCTGCGCTGTATAAGCCTATATACCTTAGCCCACGCCTTGACACGCCGAGGCCGCTCCTCAAAGAGTGAGAAGCGCACCCACAAGTAACCCAGAAACAATCCCACTGCCCAAACACCAAGAGAATGTCGCATATCCTTGAAGCGAGGCCCGCCACGCGAAACCAAGCCTTGAGAGAGTGCGAGATGCCAGGGTAAAAATGATGACAGTGATGATGATAATTCTCAAACGCCGAAAGCCATGATGTAAAGCCAAAAGGGACAGGCCACCTTCTTGGTCTCTTGTACTCTGAGCCAAGATAACGAATCCTTGAGGATCTAGCAAGACAATGGATCAAACGTATTCAACTCACTCATCCTGCCATCTACTGCGTAAGATCCATGTCGTACTCATCCTCCTCCTTAAAGTTGATCGAGGCCTGACCACTGCCGTTGTCATCAGGGTCATGCCAGAATTGGTTGGTGTCGTTCAGATCGGCATTGTCATCTGGGCTGAGGCCGACGGGGTCGACACCTCCACCCAGGCCAGTGAGAGAGTCGCCTCGGTAATCAGTGTGATGAGGCACACGCAGACCAGATCCCGCTGTCCGCGAGTAAGAGAAGGTGCCGTTCTCACTCTTAGAGATGGCATCCATTAGTTCAGTCTGCATCCGTCGCTCATCCTCGGTCAACTCGAACGGGAAATGACCGCCAAGCTCGGCAATTGTGTTCATCATCTCCTCCTGCTGTTGAAGCTTGAGATGAAGCATCCACATAAGATCTCGAGTCCAGCTGACGGCGCCGTTGAGAATATCACCTTTGTTGGGACCCTTGTCCTTCTCCTCGATGGGTAAGCCCGTTGTGATATTGCCAGCCGTGTTTCCAGTGGCTCTCCGTGCGCCCGGTCCAGCGAGCCCCGAAGTAGCTTGGGTTGGGCTGGAAATGCCGGTGAGCGTGGGTGAAAGGGGAGTGCCGTTCTGGATGAGCTTTCGGATCTTCTCATCCTCAAGACGGTGCGTGGGAACCAGTCTGCTGAGGTCCTGTATCCTCTCATTGATGTTGTCTCGTCGGCGACGCTCCACGAGGTTGTGAGACTCTCGGCGTCGTTTCCTCTTCATCTCTTGCGACGAGACTGCGTTGGGAGCCACACCAAGCTTGGCGGGCATCGAGGTTCCACCCTTCATCATGACCTCATTGATCTGGTTCATGCCCGGCTGCATCGGAGAGGAGAAGCCCGAGTTGTAGGAGGCAGGAATGCTTCCGGTGGGGGTGTTGATCCATTGGCCGTTAGGCGACTTCATGGCCTGACCTCCGAAACCTGGCGATTCTTGCGATCCGATTGTCATTCCGTGGAGAGTCGCGGTTTTGGGGGTCATTGGAGACATGGGGCTGCGGCTGTTGGATGTCTTTCGCTGCATTTGCTGGCTCATCCGGGCCCTGGCCTTGGCATTCAGGTAGTTGGGGTCATTGGCGTCAGCGTTCATGTCGCCGGTCAGAGGGGATCCCGAGTAGGACAAGGGAGAGTGCAGTGAGGTGCCCAGAGAGTGGCCTTGCATTTGGCGGTACTGGGTGAAGCCTGTGTTGAAGGGGCTTTGAATGGGATCTCCGTCGGGGGTATTTGAGTAGCCGTTCATGTGCGACTGGTCCATTCCGGAGTTGCGGTGGGAAAAGGCACTCTGGGAGAAGCCCATGTTGAGTCCTGAAAAGTCTTGGCCTTGGCCAGACATTCCAGACTGGTTATCGGGAGGGCCGGTAAGGCCATCAAGAAGCTCGTCATCACCAAATAGGGCGGAACCGCTCGAGTAGCCGTTGGCACCGCTGCCCGAGTTTGAGTTGAAGTTGTTGTTGAAGGAGGGAGAGTAACCGCCCGACATGGCGAGGTCGTTAGGGTCGATGCTACCCCCGTTGGGGTTGTTCCCAAATTGATTGAAGCCGTGCTGGGCCATCGTGGGCAACGGCAATAGTGTTGCCTTTGGATGTGTCGCTGTTGTAGAATCGGATGTTGTGCCCTAGCTTGAGGAGGGGGGAAGTGGGCGAAATATTGTGGGCGTGCGCCGGTTCGGTTAAGGGCGACAGTTGGGAGTAAATGCGAAGGGTTGAAACAGGCCTACTCAAAGACTCGAGTCAGCATCTGGTAAAGGCAGCGCGGAGCGCAAAGCGGGGGGAGAAGGTGAAGGAGGCCGGTTCGGTGGCTCGGCGAAGGGAAGTGGACAGATGGAATGACCGCTGCCGCGGAGGTCGCAGCAAGGAGAGTGGCGGGCGGGAGGCCGGGGGTTCAGACGTGAGAGTCTTGACTCACCTCACAGGCAGAAGAGTATCAGAGTGAAACTGGTAGGAGTGGCTAGAGGCCGCAGTCCATAAGAGGACACAAAGGGTGAAGCAGTTCAAAGGTAGAAAAGTTCAACAAGAAGGCGAAAGAGACGGCGACGACGGAATGCGACGTCGGAGGACGTGGGAAGCACAGAAAGATTGTGGGCGAGTTGTCGTGAGTCGGAATCGTAGGGAGCTGTCGGGGTCGGAGGGGGATGAAATGGCGGGACAGCAAGGGAAGGGAAGCGCAGCACAGCGCAGCGCAGGGCCTCAAGCGTCCACCCACTCAGTTCAGTGGGCTGGGGGCTGCGAGGAGGGCTTGAGGCGTAGTAACTGGGTGCGTGTTGGTACCTCGATCCAAGGTACCGAATGAGGTGTTGGCTTGGCCGCTTGGGCTTTGGGGTACTTCGTAACGCACGGGCGAAAAGGTCCACGATACTTCTGGCGGGTGCTAGCCCCAGTCCAGTGCTATTAGTAGCAATCTGGAGACGCTGTCCTTTGCAGCAGCTGTCGGCGCGGGGACGGAGACGACGGCGGTCGGAGCAGCGGTTGAGGGACTCTCTGGCTGAGTCTGAGTCGTATTGAGGGCAGCCGAGAGTGCAGACAAGGCAGGCGGTGTCAAGCGTTTGTTCAGGGTTGTAGTAGTAGCAGTAGCTGTTCTTGGAATGGTGAGGTGACCAGTCAGCGACGGAGCGAGAATGGGATGTGTGAGAGTGATGCTTTTTTGGGGGGAGAGGGTGTGAGAGTGTGGGTTGGTGGTGGTCCCCGAATGTTAATAGAAGCCCGGGTTGGGAGGCAGCAACGGGATCTAGCTTTTTGCCGTGCAGCCAACAAAGCGGTTTGCAGACAAGGAGCTGGGTGTTTTTTTGGGGGGATAAGTGATAGAAACAATGAAGCTATTGTTACTAATGACGATAGTGGATAGAAAGTCGGTGATGGAGTTGGGAAAATGACATGGAGAGGTAGAACAAAGAAGAGAAGGAGTGAGTGGAGGGGGTAGGCTATGATGCGTGCTTGCTTGGGTAGGCACAGTAGGCACCAAGGGCCAAAGGCGATTCGTGCCTTGACGATGAACGGTTGGTCGGGGATTATCTGGGCAAATGCAACTAGAGGGCGGGAGGAGAGGAGAAATGGATCCAGCTGCAGTGCAGATGGATGGAACGGCGGGATGCAGGCCGACAAGCAAGATGGGGAAGACGGAGGAGAGATATCTCACTCACCACGAGTTTCAAGGGCACCGAGATGCGCAGGCGGCATGGAAACAGTCGCTTTAGTTCGGCGACCTAGGTTGGGTACAGTAGATAGCGGGGTTGCACGACCGAGAATAGAAGAGGAGGACGATGACGATCAACGTGCAGTGCAGGCTGCAGCTGAGTCGAGACGCGATGGATGAGATGGTGAGAAGAATATGGCGCCTGTAAGAGCTATCCTGGAAAACGACGGGATGGGATGGCCAGTAACTGACTGATGCCTCGACAGAGTCGTCGTCAAAAGGTACCTGTCCTGGGCTGCGTCCTATGTAGTTGGGACCTGGGTATGAGGTCGCTAGATGGCGGGGCACCAAGGGATGCAGGGTTCAGGTCCGTGATGTGATATTGGTCCGCCCTTGAGATTAGGTGAGGCGGCGCAGACAGAGGCAGAGGCAGAGAGAAGTAGATGCGTCGGGTAAAAGTCCAAGAGCAAACGTTGTGCTTTTTGCCGGGAAGCGTCGCTATTTATTCGACCGCACAGACGAAACGAAACGAAACGTTCAGGTTTCCTCCGTGTGTCCAAAGCCCAAGGTCCAGACCAGGGCCGTTCGTTGGTGGGTTAGGTAGGTAGGTAGGGTGGTGGTTGTGGTTGTGGTTGAGATGGTAAACACGGCGGCGGGCGGGATGGGGATAGGACAAGATGGGCGTCTGTCTGTGATTGCTGATCAAGAGCACCTCAGGCGGTCTGACGTTTTATTGCGATCCAGGCGCCGCGCGACGCGGTTGGAGGGGGTCTAGAGATGAGGGGAGGTATTGATAGCGTGAGATGATGGTGGTATGGTATGGGAGAGCGACTCGAAGAGAGGGGGAGAGAGAGAGAGTGGGTGTAAGTGTAGGTGTTGTGTTGGTGTAGTGGTGATGGTCAAGGGTCCAACGCTCGAGCGTCGTGTTTGAAGGCTGAGGGGGAGGACTTTTAACCACGTAAGGGGGTCTCTTCTCTCACTCGAACGATGACGATCAAAGTTAGGCAGTGCGTGTTCGTAAAGGGAAATGTAGGTTGATTAGGTTGTCTTATTCTTCTCTGTTCTTAGCCTCGCTCTTGTACATCTCTCTCCTGGTTCTCGTCTCCTCTTGCGGCTTGCTTACTCCTTTGCAGGTCGACCGAATGTCTTCTCCGTCCGTGATGATGATGTTATCGCTCGCGGCTGCAAGAGGCCAGGTAGAGATACGCCTGTCTGTCACAGCTGCAAGATGAGATCTGGCTTCGGGTCTTGGCCCGCATGCCAAAGGGCACCAGCGTCGTCCGTTTTATACTCGCCGCAGCTGGCTAAAAATACTAGCCATGCCCCGTCAAGTCATCTGTACGGCTCCTCGTCGTCTCCTGACCTGCCTGGCCCCAGGTATTCCGGACCAAGTGTGATGGGATGGGATGGGCCTTGGAGACGGTGGTCACTGGCCCCTCGCAATGGTATTTCTGTTGGGCCTGGAGTTGGTCCTAGAGCTGGAAAGTTGGCGGTGATGGTGGCCGCGACTCTCTGCTCCTCTGGTGGTTTACACGGGCTCCCATGAGGGTGTGGGTGAGAATGGGATGTGTGTGTGGGTGGGCGCCAGGCTGAACGTGACTAGGGATTTAAGACACCAAGGCCAACCTGCTGCTAGACTCTTGGGGCTCATCGGGAATTGCTACATGAAATCGTAACCCCTCCTTGAGCTTCTCTGTCTCGTTCTCGGTCATGCGCGGGAAGCTTCCCCCATCCCTCTCCAATCTCCCTGGCCACGCGCCCTCAGGCAAAGACACTGCCACTCAGGACTTGTTGCAGAATCAAATCAAGGCGAACGGCTCTGGCGGATTTTAGAGTGGTTCATCGGTGTAAGACTCAACTCTGTCAGCCTCTCCCACTTGATTCTAAAACTGGAGGGAGAGGCTGGGCACCAGGCTACCTAACCTCTACCTTTCTCCGTAGTTCTCATCATGGAGGGTGTCAGTCGAGGCTGTCCTTCGTGTTAGTTCCCTACGGATAGCGTTGCGGTCCGCTCCTCGCATGGGAGGTAGCTCGCTGGACCCCGTCCGTCCGTCCGCTGTCCGTCCGCTCCTCTCCCGCTCGGGCTACCCTTATCGTCGTCTTCAACATGATGACGATGCTGCCAGAGTTGACTGTTGAAAGTTGCTGCGCGTCGTTGCGCAACATGGCCAACATCCATGGATGGGTCGGTCCCGCGCCTATGAGAGACAGCCTTGAGTGTCTGAAACCACCAGCAACCGTCTCAGGCTCTCCCTCTCCACTCTTTTGCTGCAAGGCTCTCTCGCATCAGGACCAGGCTCTGGCTCTGAAGCTTCCCCCCCTCTTTTAGACCATATGCCTCTCTCTCTGTCATGCATGATCCATCCCGTCCCCTCCCGGTGGGTGTCATGGCCTGGGGTCCTCTCAACGCTTGGGCAAGAAACTCGAAGCCTACCCCAAGATAGCCCCGTTTAAAGCCGGCCAATCATATGACCCCGACGCACTACATGGCAAGGCTCCGGAATGGGTGGAATTCAGGGAAGGGACCACACCAACCCCAACCCATCGACTTCTGGGCTTAGTGCCGCCCTCCACTACCGCTACCGCCTCCAAGAACCAACTTCAAGTCTCGTCCCAAGCTTCACCCCCTTCTGTCCCTCTGTCGACCTCGCGCAAAACGCTCCGCTTGACGCCTATTGCTCATCGCCCATTGCTGCTGTCGCTTGATATCTCGCGTTGGATCGCGCCCTTGTCGGCCTTTTCGAGCGGTACGCGCGGTCGCCTGTAACCCCCCTTCCACTCAGCCCCCCAGGGACTCGTAGCCTTTCCATCACATCCATCGCCGCCTTGCGCACACGGCTTCGTCAGCCAAAGGCTAGGTGTTGCGACCAGGTAGGCAACCGTTTTTGCCCATCCGTTCCGGATCGCCCGTATATCATGGACGTTTGTCGACTGACCATGACCAAAATACCACAGCTCCAAGGAAGTGGACCTTAGTCTTTGCAACTATATCGACCGTTATCAGTCTAATACGAAGCCGCCATTGTCGCGCGCCTTGCGCTTCTCCCACCCTCCCTCACGATCACGAACCTGAGCCCGAACCTGCGCCGCACGATCGACGTTGCCGCTCCGTACCCGCCCCGTCGCTATCGAACCCGTCCCCTGCGAATCCGCCCCCCTGGTTCCCGGCGCCATGGCTTCTAATTCTTTCCGAGACTCTATCAACTCCCTCGGCTGGAGCCGTCGCGATGAACCCGTAAACACGTCTCAGCAGAGCGGTCTGCTCTCTTCTCTACAGAGCCTCAACCCCTTCCAAGGCGGCCGTGGCTATGTGAGGCTTCCCACCACCGAGAGTGCCGGTGCGCCTCTGCCTGCGCCCAGTCGACGCGAAGAGGAGGAAGGCTGGTTTGTTCGTGAGTCAACCTGATGGCCCTCAACCCATCGCCCTCCGGCACCCCTGCGGCGGGACACGCCCATTGCATCTGAGCCATGCTTTAGATCATGCATGTGATGCGGATGACATGCCTCGTGGTTACAAGACACTAACCCGACTGGCAGTTAGTCGATGGGATCGGTTACTGATCTTTGGGGCTTGCAACCTTGCTGCCCTGGCATGCTTCTTTGTGTGCTTCACCTTTACTCTCTTCCCACTGTTCAACCCCCGCAAGTTTGTCACCTTGTAAGTCGAGATGCTGTCCCTGTCCTGTCCAAACTGCACTTCCCTCACCGCCCCCTCCCCCCTCTTCTCTCACCTCCCCTTGCCGATCGTAGTCACGGGTTCTCGTATGGTGTGAGGCCAGCCTAATGCCGTGACTGCGATTACCGATGTCATGATGTCGTAGAGTTGATATGGGGGAATCTGAAAGTCCATGTTGAAGCTGACTCGCGGTTGCGCAGGTGGTCGGTTGGATCACTGATGTTTTTGGCATCGTTTGCGGCGGTTATGGGACCTATGGCTTACGTCTACCATCTTCTCTCAACTCCTCGGTTGCCGTTTACTGCAGCCTACTTTGGTTCCATCATCCTGACACTTGTGTTTGCCTTGAAGGTGAGTGAGATGTTTATCAGATGAGCTCCTCGTATTTACTAACTATCCTTATCAGCTTCACAGCACCATCCTGACCCTCTTTTCAGCCATCGTACAGATCGCATGTCTTCTCTGGTATCTTATCAGCTACTTCCCCATGGGCTCTACTGGTCTGCGCCGGGCAGCTTCGTACGGTACCAGACAAGCGACATCTTGGATGTCAGGCTAAGTGGATTCACGGTGAGAGTATCATCCTTTTACAGCCTTTTTTGCTTGCTCAAGCCACATAAAACTACTTGTAATGCTCTTATGAGAGTACCTGTTTTTCTGTATAATAGGTGTTTGCGTTGGTCTGCATCGAAAACGGGTGAAAATTTTGTCAAGATAATGATGGTCAGAATATATTGTTTTGGGGTGTCTATCCCTTTGATGAGTTTTTGGCTACCCAATATCAAGTGGGAGAGCCTTGACATAATAGTCGTTCACGATATCCGGTATATGAGCGATATGTCACTTCTCTCAGACAAGCCAGGGTGGGAGCATATGCCCTTGAGTATGTGTGAGAATTGTCATATTGTAGTTATTGTCCATTTCTTTGCTAGATCTCCCCCAACATGATCCTATGAGAATGAAAGGGGGGTCTCGATATATTGGAGAAGAAGGTTCAACGTTGACATGAAAGGATAGAAGCAGACACCTGTGGTCGGATAGACAGATGAATCATGCTTGAATCTCGCGTGTTCGTGGTTCTTTGGCGCTAAACCTGTGTGATGGTGAACAGACCACGTAAGCATGTGCGGTTTTTATCAAAGAGAGACGACAAATCTCGAGTCACTCAAATCACCATGAATCATGGTTGCAAGTATTCTTCGGGGTTTCACGCCAACTCAACTCCGATGTTCGGGTATCTCCAACTCCAACAGCCACAACCCGCAGCGATTCATCCAAAGTTCATACATCCGGTCGCCTAGAGGACCTAGCCCCAAACAGGCAGTTTCTCAGGCTCGCATCCAATGGGCGTCCACCGGCTGAGCGGCCTCGGTTTGCAAGGGGCCCCGGCCATCTCGCATCGGATGGAAGTGATCGATGGGATACAAAAAAAAAAAAAAAACATGTCCGTCATGGCTCCTCTCGTTTGTCTTTCCCCCTCTGGACCGGAGCTGCTCCTCCCACCGAAAATGCGATGCACATGGCAGACTCGGGAACTGATGGACGCTTCGGCTGTCAGTCCATCTTTAAATGCCGTCCCGTCCCGCCGCCTTGTGCAACGTCCCCGACGGGTAGAGACAGGCTTTGTCTTGGGAGTCGTGATATGAAAGTGCCGAGGGATGTTCGGTCCAGTCCATTCATGCTGTCTACGACAATTGTTGATGCTCAAGAGTCGTGCTCTGTCGGACAGGTTGTTCAACAGCCAGCTAGCTATCGGCCTACGGCATAATCTGCGGGATTGGGGTTTTCGGCCGTATCTGCCGTTGTGGTTATTGTCTCACTGCAAATGCATGTTGTGCCCTCTTTCCGGGGCACATGAGGAGGTGCATTTTACAGCCCACGTCGACAACTTCCTGAGGATCCGGGATCGCTTTTGGACCATTTGCTTGGCGAGGTGATGTCCCGGGACGGTTACTCTGTTACCTAATGTCGAGCAGATATGGTCTTGTTCACCTGGAGAGTAAGGCAGATGGGTATCATGAACAAAAGCTCTGTGCTCTGCTGGGCAGCAACATATCACATCACATGGATGGATACGGCTCATCCAAGGCTGGAAGAATGCGTCCACCTCCAAGGTCCTAACCTACCTGCCCGTCCAGGCTCTTCTCCCCGGGCATGGACCAGGCCTCCTCGGAGAGATGATATGTTCCGCCGCCCTGGGAACCGTGCCGTGCCTCCATGTGAATTTGATTGTTTGCGCTGGACACACGAGCAGCCCCGGTCAGCAAGAAGCTAGCTGCCTGGAAGCCTAGGTATCATCCATGGAGCTGTCTCGTCAACTTGCGGCCAGGCCATGACAGGGCCGTGACGCCTGCACACCATACCTGTAATGTTTCCCCCGCGCGTGTGAATGGCCCATGCCATGGAAGAGCGCAGCCGGTCAATCAGGTCGAGCGTAATCACACAAGAACCGGCTGCACAACAAAGCAAAACCGCGCAAGGGTAACAGTGACATTGGATGGAGTCTAGCAGGTCGGCATGCCCTGGGGCTGGCGGCCAGAGCCGATTTATATTCGCGCATCTCCACCCCATCACGGCCGTCCGGGGTCTCGGGTTTCCCATGACGGACGGGGTCCTCCA
Organism: Fusarium sp. NRRL 66088; assembly: GCA_013186415.1. Taxonomy (NCBI): domain Eukaryota; kingdom Fungi; phylum Ascomycota; class Sordariomycetes; order Hypocreales; family Nectriaceae; genus Fusarium; species Fusarium sp. NRRL 66088. The sequence goes on along the minus strand of JABCKD010000756.1, from coordinate 7,719 downwards.
GGGGTGGAGTCCGCTACTGGCCCGGGGTCCAGTCGGTTCGGCGCTGAGCCATGACGAGCGAGCTGTAGGTAGGTGAATTGCCCTGGATTCCACTGGAGGACGCCTCCACTCCAGGTACTGGGCAACCCCCGAGTCAGCGCCGCCCAAGGCCGTGGTGCTGTGCCCTCAGCGGCGGCAGCCGCAACAGTCCAAAATTGGGTCACCGATTCAGTGAATGACTTGCTTAACTTGAGGCCGGGATCATGGGCTTCGACATTGACCATGCCTGGCCTCAGACGAGTCACAAAAAACAGCCTATAAAGCGCCCTTGAGGAGAAGAAAAAAAGACGCGGAAGAGAAGAAAAAAAAAAAGCAGTGCTACATTCGTCGTCTGGGTCTGCCCGTATCCGCTCCTCGGCGTTCTGTGTAAGAGTTGAGTGGGAGAAAGAGGTCCCCCCCTTCCCCCCTCCATCCATCCTTCCATCCATCCTCATCTCCTGCGCCTGCGCCTGCGCTGCTGCTCCAAGGATTCCCACTCAGCGCGCCGGTACGGAAGGTACCTGCTCGATCAGTTAGTCGCGGTACAAGGCGCTGGTACCTCCCGCTCCCGCGCCGTCGCTGCCACTGACCAGCGAGCGACTGGGCTGGACTGGACTGGACTGATTGTCTGTTACGGTGCGGATCTGGGAGAGAGGGGGAAAAAGCAGAAAAAAAATTTAATTGTTCACACAACGCAAAAAATAACCTCCGACCTTCATTTTCACTTTCCCTGGTCCCGTGCTGTGCCCTCTCTCCCCGTACTGTTACCCTTCCTTCAACCACAACTCCCCTTCGCCAGCCCAATTCCTGCAGAATTGTTGCTGCCGTTGACAGACCTCTCCTCCTGGTTTCTTCTTTCCCTTTTACCCCTCCCCCGCTTCACCTTGACCTTTGCATTTGCAGTTGTCTCGATCCATTGCTACAACCTCTTCCGTTACCTTGTCTAGGCTTTGCGCCGCTTCCTACCGTCTCCCTCGACAAGAAGCATCAAGCAACGCCTGACTCCGGCTCTGGTTTTTTTATGGTTCAGGCCTCCCGGTCCAGTCCCCTGCAAAACGACTCGCCACCTCAATCCGTGTTGCCTGCCGTTCTTACCTGAAGCACAGCACAGCACAGCACAGCATAGCAGAGCGCTTCAAGTTGCTGCCTCGATACCCTGGCCGGCTTGACTCTCTCTCTTTCCCCGTCCTCCCTTCGTCGAAATTTCGCCGCCTGCTTACCCCAGGTAGCGCTTTTCTGATCGATCGAGCAAACGCTTTCTGACGTAGCAGAGCCGTTCCTTTCCTTCCGTTTGGAATCTCTGCCTCGATTCGTACCCGACGTTGACGCACAATCCGACCCAGCTTTTTTCTTTTTAACCCAAAGTCCTCGGCTCAGCGGACTTCTCCCCCTCTCACTTTTACCTCAACCTCCCGCTCGACTTCTTCTCCGCGACCTTCGACCCTTTGCGCAGAACCTACGACTGTCGACGCCCTCATTACTTGGGGGTCTCCGAATAGCGACTACCTTGCACATTGGGTGCTCTGCGCCTCTCTCCGTGTGCGGAGGGGGTTGAGAGACATCTTCGGGCTTCTTTTCCCGAAGACATCATTTGCCTCAGTTGGTGGCCCTAGGTGAAAAGGCACCTCCGGCTCACCATTTACCGTCCTGTCAGAAGACCGTCGGCCTGTGTTCAACGGCTCACGCTCACCTTGACATGACTCCCTCAGCGATCGTTGAGTCCAACGAGATGGCCACTCCTTCGACTTTTTCCTACGCACAAGCTGCGAAGGGACAGGGCGCGGCCCCCATCTCTAATATCAGCGCTCCTACAAACGCTGTTGCTCCTGCTGCTGTCCCTGTTTCGGACGCGAAGACGGCCACGCCTGCCCCCGAGCCGGCCACCACCGCCGAGGTCTCGGAGGCCACCGAAAGCATCGAGCCCCATGCAGTTGCTTCTGAGAAGCAGGATTTCGAGAGCGTTCCCAGCTCTGAGAGCGATGCCCGATCCGAGTCCACACAAGAAAGGCGGCCCGAGTCGAGGCGTGACGACGATGCTGGAAGGTTAGATCGGCCATGGCGAAGAAATGAGAAGACGCCAAGGTCATCGAGCAACACCACCCGTTCCACCGAAGAGCAGGACTCGCGAAAGGCTCGGAGGGGTAAGAAGGGCAAGGCTGCTGAGAAGCAGCCCAGCGAGCAAGCGGCGGATAAGGAGCAGGAAGCGGCTCCGGAGCCGCCAAAGATTGAACTTGCTGAGGCGCCCATTCCAAGCGTCAACATATGGCATCAGCGCAAGGAAGCCCAACTGGCAAAGGCCAAGCCCGCGCCCACTCCTGCTGAGGCTGCAGTAAATGGCACAGCCGCCCAGAAGGATGACGACAAGTCATTGGCCAAGGCCGAGGAGTCTGCTCCCGCTCCCTATACAAACGGCGTCAAGCCACAGCAAAAGGCTACCAGTGTCAGCCGACCCGAGCGAAACGGCCCTCGAGGCTCTCGGATATCAGACAAGGAGGGCAAGACAGAAGTGCCCCCATCCGTGCAGGATTCAACTCACTGGCCTACCCCCGAGACCGCCATCACTGCTATTAAGGAGGACAAGAAGAAGACGGTCGACAAGGCATCTGACAGATCGGATCGCTCCGACAAGGACGCCCAGGAAACCGACAGCCAGGCCAAGCCCCGACAGAAGTGGGTGACTTATGACTATGTCCCTACTGTCAGCTTCGAGACTCAGCTGCCTCAAATGCGCGGCTCCAAGCCCCGTGGAGGAGCCCGAAGCGGCCGCGATGCCTCTACCCGGGCTACTACAAACGGTGTCACTGACAAGGCATCGTCTGCTCCTGCGAATAAGTCCAACGACGCCAAGCCTCGAGATGGACCCAACGGTACTACATCGCAACCAGCTACTGCCAAGCGAGGATCACTCGATGCCGCTAACGGCCAGAAGAAGGCCTCAGCAAATGCTGGTGCCGACAAGGCCAAGGATTCTGCCGCCCAATCCAGTGTAAGTTGAGCTTATTGACCCTGAGAAGAGTAAATAGTCTAACTTGGTTTCTTAGGATACTACTCAGACTTCCCGCGATCGCCCTGAGGGGCGTGGTGAGAGGGGTCGAGGCGGCTTCCGCGGACGTGGCGCTCACGGCAATGGCCAAAGCCAGCACCAACATTCGGCCTCGGCCACTTCAGGATTCCACGGCCAAGGCGCTGGCGCTGGTCGGGCTCAGGGACACTATAGCCCTCCTCTGCGACAGGGCTCGCACGGCGGCATGTTTGCGCCGCCAACTCAACGGGGCCGCGGAGGCCGCAACGGGGCGGGTAACTACCACCGCTTGTCTCTTCCCAACGGGAGCTCTCGCATGCCTGCTGTGCAAGCTCAGTTCGCGGCATACGACTACTCGATGCCGCCGATGGCCGGTATTCCTTTCCAGCCTCACCCTTACTGGGACAACATGGTGATGCCCATACTCAAGAGCCAAATCGAGTACTACTTCTCCATTGAGAACCTTTGCAAGGATGTATACCTGCGACAGCGCATGGACTCCCAGGGTTTCGTGCCGTTGCACTTCATCACTGCGTTCAAGCGCATGCGAGATCTCTCCGCCGATATGAACCTCATCCGTGCTGTATGCGAGGATTCGGTCGATGTTGACTACGTTGTCGGCGAGGATGACTGTGAGCGACTGCGTCGCCGGGAGGACTGGCAAAAGTTTGTCCTGCCCATGGAGGACCGAGATGAGCTGGCTCGCAATGACGGTCCCGTGCACTTGACTTTCAAGAACCGATCTTATAACTATGCCAACGGCCATTTCAACGGCATTCACGGTCTGCCTTATGGCCAACATGGCTACCCCAACGCTCACGATCCCTCTTTCCAACATTTTGTGGATAACACACAAGTGGCACAGGGCGTCAACGGAGCTATAAACACCAACGGCGTGAGCCAGCTCTCGGCTGAGGTGCCTGACTTTTCTCCCTCGGGCACTATCCCTCTAGCTGGTCTCGATGGCGATGGCGATGTCTCACCGACAAGCAAGGCTGAGGCCTCGACACAGTTGCAAAATGGCCAAGTCGAGGCTACTGCACCCCTCACGAACGGTGTGCATGCCGAGCAAGCCTAGACCACGCAGTCGTAACCGGGCCCTTCCAGAAATGGAGGGGTCCTTACGACGGTGAGGGTTGGTCAGGTGGTGGATTTGGTCAAGTGGTGGATTTATGTCTCGCGTCTTGAGGCGTAGACGACGAGAGTGAGATGTTGTCATGGCCTACATCTGGGTCGATATGATTTTACGCGTCCCAGAATTCGAAACATGTTTATGATAAGGGCCAAGTTGCAAACTGGCCACCAAAAAACGTCATGAGCGATGGCGTTGTATCAGTTGCGGTCACATTTCTTGGTTCGCAGATCTTTCTTTCGTCAGGACGAATGTATGAAAATCTCGAGGATTAACGACTTTGCGATGGTTGTTTTGAGCACGACGGAGCGGGAGCGTTGCTATGCTTTCAAGCCGGGGTAGCCCAGGGGTCAAGATCAAGATCATGACCACAGCTTGAATTTGACAAGGAACGGGTATGAAACCGTCGACATTCGGTGCGAAGTCAACATCCCGGGAGTCTGACGAAATGGAAAGGGGGTGAAAAGAGCGGAGGGACGATGCAAACACATTCAGCAACAAAATTCTTCTATACCCTGTCCCATGAATCAAGGATGGACAACTCAGGCGGACTGGTAATGGGGAACGGGGTGACGATGCGATGGGTTTTAGGCCCAGTCTATTGGTTTCAAAGCTATCGGCGACAGGTTGGAAAGATGTGCAGTAGAGCCTTTGAGCTCGGGCTCACAGGTCTTTTGACGGATGCTCGAGGTGCTCCAGGGAGAAGCCAAGAACGCAAGGGGGGTGAGGCTGGTAGTAGAGGTCAGCTGTTACCATGGGCTGAGTGATATGGCTGGCAAGGAAGCCAAGGGAAGGGATCTGGGGCGTCTTCGGAACAGGGGAGAAAGAAAAAGACACTGAAAGTGAGGGCAGAAAAGCAAATGCATGCATGGTATTCAGCCACAGCACAGCACAACACAGGGATTTCTCAACTGCATTTGGAAGGGGTTACAAGGGTGGTTTTGGTTTTTGGTCTTTTGGTCTTTGGTCTGTGGTCTTTTTTTGTTATGGACTTTTTTTTACCCGCCATGGATTTGATGCTAGATGGGACTCTCCAAATTTTTGCTACACGAGGGATTTGCAATTGCACACTGTACTATAGTTTTCAAAAAACACACACAAGAAAAAATAATAAAAGGTTGATAAACTGGTTGAGCCCTCGGTTAGTTGTGCAGGAGGATCAGGATGATGAGATCCATGGTTGGCTAGGTTTCACGATGCTTTTGTTAGGGCTAGCTAATGCAGGGCGAGATTGGATGAATGGATGGAATGCTTGGAGGAAGAGGGCACGAGGCACGAGGGCACATGAAGTGAATTTTGGTCTTGGCAGGGTATTCTTTCGAGTGGCCGGTTGGTGCCTTGACGATTTGTAAGCTGAGCGAGGTTTGTGTTACTTGACGTTCTCATCCGTCGGCCGCTGAGATTTTCAGGAGAAATGAAGCGCGGAGTGGAGGATGTGGTTCATGCCATCCATCATGAGGGGCAATCAATCCATCATGCTTGCGGGGTCGAGTTGGGCGAGGTGGGCTGGTCGGCCGGCAGTTTTGGCCTAGGGTAGCTCTCGGCCCAATTGGGAAATACGTTGACCATGATGGCAATGAAGATGGCAATCTCGCTCAGGTCTTAGGCATCGAGGAATTATTAAGACGATAGATGGCCATTACATTACCTAGCAGTGATCTATGCCTTGGTACGCCTGAAAGATGGCAGTATTTCTGCTAAAATAACCAACGCTACCCTGGAAAACTAGAAGACGGGTACCAAACGGTCACTACACCCTAGCTCACAAGTGCCGTTCACACGATGCCGGCACTAAGTACATTGATTTATGTTACTCCGCAGCAAGAACTGTGTACGCATTCCATAACCCAGGGAGGATATATACCCAAGTAGAAATACACGGGCAATGACAAGGTTGAGTGGCTGGATTGTTACCTCGTATTGGCCCTTTACGTCATTGAATGCGGGGCACTGCTACGATGATGATGACTGCGTAAACACCAATAGCAGGCACTTTATAAGCTGAACCTCACCCGCTTCACTTATACATTCAACCACCGACAGAAACATTCATCTTTCAACCCGTGCAATTAAATCACCTTTGCGGAACTCGAAGCCCACGTTTTCAATATGCCCACCACAAGATCCGGGCGCGAGTCCAATCCCGAGGCGTCCTCAGCGTCCAAACCCAAGTCTGCACGTCCACGGCGGCTCTCAAGCCCCCACCAGGCAAAGAAAGCTTCTGGGGGGGCATTAGCTGCATCAAATCGACGCCGCAGCCGCATAATGAGCACTGAGGCAAAGCATGAATGGACGCACCAGTACTATCAAGGCCTGGATGTCAACGACTTTCCCGAGCTTGAATCAGAGGCGGTCCCGTCGAGCACGACCAAGGTTAACTTTACCTCGCCGTTTGAAGGAGAGGGTACCTTTGAAGTCGTTGCTGGCAAAGATGGGCCCGGCAGCGGAGCTGTCCGGATTTCAAGGGTCAAAGATAACCACACAGACACTTTTATTGTACCTATTCGACACATCGGTGAGTATCCTACGCCTTGTAATACAAAAGTTGAAACTCGTGCTAATTCGCAGCAGAGCAAGTCATCATCATCTTTAAAAGAACCGAAGACGGCCCGTTCACAATGGTGGTAGTTCCCACTGCAGCCGTTGGTGCTTCCGGCGTCATGAAGAAGTACCCCCAGATCATTCGACTCCACTGGCCTTGCTCAGATATGGGGAAACATCTGTCCAAGAGCCCAGAAGGGACACCACCTATCTTCAAGATAATCGAGGCCGCATTGAACGAACAGCTGGCTCCGCAGAGCAAAAATGTGATTTTGTATGTGGACAAGACGCCGCTTCCAACCGACCCGCCGGGGTTCAAATGTTTCGCCACGCTCAAGTCAGTCTCAGACAGTTATGTAGAGGGAGGTGAAGGTAAGGACAACTTCATTTCGACTTGATCCTAGTTAACCGGGACATAGGCTCTCTCTTTTTCCTTCCGACGGGAATACTATGGCCGGGAGAAAGCACAATCTATCTCTCGATCAAATCTCTCTCAAGAAGCCTCCTCCCATTTGCCAGGGACGCAGCCTCCAAAACAGCCCCGAACCCCCCGTGGCCTATTGTGGCAATGGGGTTGTTTCTACCGGTGCTGGAGCCCTTCTACAATGCGACGGGCGAGGACCATGACGGGACAATCCTCGTGTTCAAGGACATCGAGAACTACAGCTCAGTCAAGGACAAGATCATATCGTACTTTAGGGATCACAATGTTGAACTTAGTCAGGTGGAGCAGCATTACTACAACTACAAGGAAGACGGGATAATGACTGGATTTATGCCTCTTATGGAAGAATGAGATAATTTGAGGTGCTGTAATTACTTGGGAGGCGATGCATAGGACGAGATGTAAATTGATGTGAGGGAGACATTTGTCACTGTTTGAGTAGGTGAATCGTGAGTTTATCATCAGAATGTGCTGGGCTATCTGTCACATACGACCATACCCACTGGAGAACTCGGGATCCCGTCCGCTCTCCCATAGATAAGCCAGTGAGGGGCGGGTTAG
>JABCKD010000750.1:0-11751 GCA_013186415.1 Fusarium sp. NRRL 66088 | reverse complement strand
CCTCCAGGCAGCAGGCTGTTGCCTGCGATCTCGCGTTAACGCTGACCGTGAAGTCATTCACGATGGTTGTGATCATTTGCCCCACTTCCAACACCGTGAAGCTATTCACGATGGGTGTGATCCTCCGGAGCTTGACAATATGCGACATTGCATTTGTCTCCTCAACGAGCCGAATGTTGCTAATACAAGATAGTCGGCCGACCCAAGCAAAGAGCTTGACGAAACGCTGTTTGAGAGTATGGCCAAGGTCAAAATCGTCAAAGCTGATGTATTTAAAATGGAGAGACAATTCTATGGAAGGACTGTACTGCTTACTACAAGGAGCGACTTCAAGATGAGTGGTCAGTTCCTTTGAGGCGCACCAGGCAAATGGCATTGCCGAATAACGCGTATTTGTATGTAGTGGGGGATGGGATTCGAAAGGTGGAGGATGCATCATGAGCTACATCCAGAGTTTTTGTTTTATTATGCTCAAATGGTTGACCTCCAAGATAACGCTGGAGTCCAGACTTCCCACTCCTCTCCTCAAACCTTGTTGAGATCCGTTGTTTAACTGGTCAATGGCTATTCCAAGCCATTGGTGGTGAGGATGTGGATGCCTTCTGTCAACAGTTTCCGGTGGTTAGCACTGGTCTTTCCTCCTTTTTGACCAACACAACATACACATTTCAACACTGCTACTTAAGTTCAAACTGTGGATCGACGATGATCGTTACCCTGGCTTCCGACGGCAACCGAAGGTCTCTGAGGCTTGACAGGGGGGGTGGGGCAAAATTTGGGTGTGAAAATCCCAGAGCTTAAGAATAACAGTTACGAGCACTATCGTCATAATTACGCCTTCCATTTACCCCACGACCTAAAAAGCATGATCATTGGTATCTACCGAACAAACTTTTAAGCGAAGGAGTTCACAGTCACCCATTATTGCGTAACAACGAATGTGCTTGCTTGGTTGACTGAAGGTTTGGGTAAATTGGCGGTTTGCACGCACCCAAGAGATAAGCAGCTTTGTAATCGCCACAGTAGAAGTTGCGGCCCAGTCTTTCTCCCTGCGACGTGATGGCCAAGGTGTGCTATGACTCGGGCCCTCCTCGTACTACTACCGGTACATGTCCGAGGTCAGCAGCATGACGAAAAGCGCGCCAGAGTTCTTCCGGGTTCCTCAGCCTATTCGTCAACTTGTCATTTCCTGCAAGAGGGCCTCAATTCGCCTGCTGGGAATAGTACCTAGGTACTAGATTGAGGCAATGACGTCTGATAGGCACTTATCCCGAAAGCCAAACCTAGTTATCTGCCAGATCCCCAAGCCTGATTTGGGCCTAAACCTAAATGGATCTATTCGGGGAGATTCACAGTTGGTATTGAGGTAGCTACGATCAGGAGATTCATCTGCCCCTTCATCAACCACTGGCCTCCTACTCCTCTGACGTAGCTCTTACGCAGCTAGTATTTAAGAGAGCTATATGATCCAAGCCGGTCTCATACCACGCAACTCCTGCAAACAACACCAATTATACTCGATGACTGAATCACGACAGCAAAAAGAAACCCCACCACACTTTCCTCCCGGTAGTTTCGGCCCAGAGGAACCATCGCCTGCAATCAAGGCTTTGGTTCGCAACTGGCTGACCATCCAGGAAGCTAAGGACATCTACCAACAGTTCCAAAAATCCTGCATCAGAAACCGCCAGGTCCTGTGGAGCGGAATGGCCCGTGAAAAGGCGCAACAATGGGCAGAAAAACACCAGCTTCAGACATTAACAACGGCATTGGGAACCCTTCTAAATGCTTCACATCCTCAATGTCCACATCATCCAAAACCATCTGCTGGGTGGAGTAAATACATTCACGGCGCCTCAGTCTTATTTGCTTGGTATATTTCCCAGGGAGACTCGGTAACGGTCCTGTCACAGCCTCCACCACAACGGTTCCACCCCTCCGGGCGGACATTCTACCAAACAGTAGAAGAACCGATCATCAAGGGAGAGATGGGTAACAGGCCTGTCCAAAGGATCACAGTCGTCCATCCTTCTGTCGGAGGCAAGGCCGAGAACTTCAAGTATGAAATGTGGCCCAACGACAAGTCGTCCCTGTGGACCAAGAACTTTGGGATACAGGAAATTTTCACACGCTGGCGAGTGGTCAAGAGAGAGAAAAAGAAGCAAGTCAGGAATGGTTTCAAGGTAAATGGCTGACAATGACGGATATGTCAAACGATATTCCGCCCCACCTGGGCACCGTTGTTGTGTATAAAATATGCTGACACCCTCGCCGGCGGTAGGGAGGGTGTAATACAGTCCGGAGGATGTATATCTTTGACATGATATTTCATACTAATAACTCTGGCTATGCGCTGACGCTTCGTGAAGCAATGCCTGCATGACCGTGACATCTTCTTGCCCTCTCTGTGTACGATAGCGACGGCATCAAGAAAAAAAAAAAAAAACAGGTTAACTGGAATGTGGAATGACGGGCAAATCTGCCATCATGTCGTCGAAGGGCATGCTGAATCTAGTCCGCATACTGGTCAACCTCATCTGGCTCAACATCGTCATTCTCCATGGTACCGAAATTAGCTGAAAGAGGATCGGCGGTTTCCACAGTAGCAACCTGATCAAGTACATCGCCATCTTCGGGCAGCACTGACATCCGCTTCTGGCAGACAGTAATATCTTGGTAGCCAGGGTGGTTATTCGACAGGAAATCCAGCCACTCCTGGAGACAAAGACGGCGTACGCGGAAGGTGAGAGGACGTTTAACAGTGCAGGGCGTGTGGCGGCACCACTGAGAAGCCGGCTGAGGAGGGAGATAGTAGCGATGGCTCAGTGCATTCGATCGTGGAGCAAGGCTGGGATTTACACGCCCTCACTGCCTCTGGTTAGCCTCAGCGATGATCAATGGGTCGATGCACTTTCGTCGCTGAAAGAGACGAGTGACATGTACTCTGACTAGTATCTATCTACCTTTGCATAATTGACGATGTTCTGCGATGTCTTATCTGAAGCCGTGATGACCCCCCCCTCTTATATTGGGGTATGAAGGTATGGCAGCCTAGTTACGGTGGTAACAATATATTTTGTTCTGGGTGTTTCAGTCTCCGCCCGGAGTCTTGCTGCGTTCGATCGAGTTCGATCAAATCTTGGCATTCGATATCTATCGAATCTATGCAAGACACATTGGATTCGATACGAATCAACGAGAGCCAAATTCGATTCGATAGATCCGTAAGATGTCCCTCTCTGTACAGTACTAGGTTTGTCTCTTGATGATATGTCCAACCATAACAATTTATGCCTGCCTGGTTTGATTTCGATCTTCCCCAGTGGCCAATTCCAAGTCTTCCAAAATCTCTTGGAAGTTGGCCCCGAATTCTGACGGTATCAATACCAAGCAATGGACCATTGGGGCCTTGCCATCCTGTTGGTCAAGTCGATATCCGAGATCCCATCCCTTTTCGTCCATCTGCCGCTTCACATGGTCAAGAGTTTCTTCATGTATATCAAATGCAATGCGGTACCTCTCCTCACGAACGAGCCGTTCCTTCCTTGTGATCATGTACCGTCCTCTGCTAATACAGGTCGTTCTCCAAGGGGTGGGCAGCGGATCAGCCTTGAAATGGTCTATAACTAAACTTTAGCCACAGGAACACTCGAGCCACCCAGCCTCGATGATAGCGCCATACTCACTTGGCAACTCTCGGCCAAAGCTGCCGCTCCCCCTACCTTGGACCAATGTAGATAGGTGTTGAGTTGGAACCTGTTCGGGGGGGCGGGGCATGTTGGTACAGTCGTCAGCTAGCCCCTCGTTCTGCATGGTGGTGTCGGCGATCGGCCGGCAAGATCGATAAGAAAGATGTATTGTCTGGAAGAGATGTATGATGGGCTGAACAGTAAGAGTCGCCTCCAGTAGTCAGGGATGCAGTGTATTTGTAGCTTCCGGTCGGGAAACCCGTATTCCTCCTTCCACAAGCCCTGCCGGCGACCTCGGACGATTCTGGTTCTGAGGAATGGACACCAAGATCGATCCAGATGACAGACAATTGGACATTCGTTAAAAACAAGCACAACATGGGGAAGGGCCTCCTGGTGGCCAACTGTACGGTGGAGCAGGGATTTGAAACATGCGAGTCTGCGGCCCGAGCTTTGGTACTACATGTAATCTCACTCTGTTTTCATTCCTTTTTCTTTCACCGGTCAAGAAATCAATGGTCTCGGCCATTAGACGTCAGGCGTAGCAGTGTGTCCAGGGTGTCCTTGAATTACTCGGCCCACTTACAGGTATAGATCGTCCACGAGTCCAGGTGTCCTCCTGACTATGGCCTTGGGAACTCCCATCCATCAGCTGTTTCGGTATCCCAACGCCTCATAAGCGTACTGCCGCCGAGCAAGATCAATCAAGTTGCATTAATTGAGAGCACATCAGGACTAGTTGGCTCCATGGTGAAACCATGTGTCAATAGTAAGCAGAGCTACATACCGGCGTGGGCCCAGTGTGGCTAACAGACCGGCCGCCGCCCGCCTGGGTCTGTCGGTCTAGGTCTGATCTTTCGATACCCTCATTTGTTACTATTTTAATGCCCTACTTAATTTGACTCTGCAAACCCGCATGCGCAAGAAGAGTGAGGCTGGTATGGGTGCGCCAAGGTTGAGTTGGCCAATGGGAGCCCTGGAAACCCCCAACCCAGACCAACCCAGACCAACCCAGACCACTCAATCCGACCAGCAGCTCCGGTCTGTCGGTCTGATGACAATTGCCGGTCGGACGGTCTGCGGCCTGAGGATGGTCTGTCAGACGGTCGGTCTGTTAGCCACACTGGGTCCGGCCCGCGGAAGCCATTGCCATTCAGCAGCCGTAACTCTTGCAAAGACAAGGGTCAGGCGGGCCAACGTACGAGTCTGCCGGCAGTGGCTGGCGGGGCTGCCGCCTTGTCGATCCGGTTGCGACCTCGCTAAGATGTAGATCGAGAGACATGGGGTGAATCGTGGACTACAGGTTGCAAGGGTTGGAAATGTTATTCCAATACTAACGTGTACGTACCTGTACTTATTTTGCAGAGCAGGCTCGCTGGATGGCTTTGTATCTCTCTTTTCTTGCCACTGACCGTCAAGTTCCCTGCAAACAACTCAACAAATCATATCCTGCTGGAAATCCCTATTGGCCTATTAACCCCTATCAATGCAAGCTGATGGAGAAGAAAACTGATGGAGAAGAAAGCCACTTTTTAACAATTCCAACCCCTGAGGCCTGTACGTTATCTAGTTACAGGTCTCAGGGGTTGGAATTGTTAAANNGCTTGATTTACTTGGTTGGTTGATATTACTCGATTATGTTGCATGCTGTATAGCTAGCTACGGTGGTAGATCTTGTAACGGGTCAGGACTCCGTTGCTGTGGCTACGCCAACAGCTACAGAGTGGGACTGGAGGAACCACAAAACCCCAACGCAGTAAAGTGTGTCCATACTCGGGGGGATATAGGGCGTTTTGTCTAGGTGTACTCCTTGGAGAGAAGTTGACATGGGTGAGCATAAGCTGAACCGAGAAACTTGAGGATCTTTTCATAGTTTTCCACCCTGGCAAGAAGCCGTGTTTTGGAGATGCACCGTCCCTTCCGTGAGGCGTCTTCGATGGCCTTATGGTGTCTCTTGTTCGCGATTTCTCGTTCCTCTTCAACCACGGCTGCCAGATCCGGTCAGCTGCGTTCCCAATAATCATGACTCTTATCAATCTTATCCACCGGCACGCCCTTAACACACTCTGGATACGAGCAGTACCCTTTCAGATGCTTACAGGACGGGCTTTCCGGAATACTCTTTCCAGGGGCTTCTCGGAAGGAGTACTGGTTGACCGAGGCCAAGGTTTGGTGGGTTGAATTGACGGTCGAGGAGAAAGGGGTTGGTTTCGAGCGTTGAAGTTTTGCATTGGCGCTTGCCAAGGAACCGGCTCGGCCTTGACATGGCTCAGCTGTTTGACTAGCTGGGCGTTTATTTTACCCGATTCCTTGTGTCGGTTCTCCCCACCTGTTGCAAGATGAAGGGGCGGGTCCGATGTGACAGTATCACCCCAAGTGGAGTGCGTCATTTGACTGATAGTTGGGTTGGAATCCGTACCGGGAAGGACACTGTTTTGTTCAGGCGTGTGGGCAGCAGCTCGTGGCTTGTGATTGTGATGGCTCTTCTGAACAGTAAATTGCCATCGATGGCCAAGCCTCGCTAGGCAGACAGCCTTGGCCCGAAAAGGGCAGTCCGTCTTCCGGGTCGATAGCTTTCGTTTCTTGACGGTGCTCTTATGCTCGACACCGCCGCAGTCGCAAACAAGGTCGTACCTGGTGGGCTTTCCGTGAAAGTAATTCGTACCACGTCGCTTGACAATTTTGTAACCCTGGCCCTAAGCAGCGGGCTGAAATACGCCCATCAACTCTTTGAAGGGACTGTAGACACCTTCCGGCGGGGGCAACATATTCGGCAAGACGACGGCTTGAGCCATGGTGGCGGTCATAATGGGAGTTGATGATATAGAGGTGCGGAAGCGGCATGAGAGACTTTGGTGGAAGACACACAACATGGCTGGAGAAGACATGGCCTTTATAGTAAAATAGGTCAACAAAGATCGTCGCCTTAACCATAAACCTTCTTTAACAATATGCCTCGATTTATTACCTCTCAAAGGTGCCCATGCCCCCTTTCGCTGCCCCACCCCGCTCTCATGGTTTAGGCACAGATAGAATGACTCCAGAATATGCTAACAGGAGACTGGCCCGACCACACTTCCATGCGCAGATATGCTAACCTAATTAGGGATCGTCACAGTCGAGCGATGAGTGGACGGATTGTTGAGATTAACAAGCAGCTACAACAGGAATATAGATCTGATTATCACAAAAAAAGAATTCCCATGTTCTTCAAGAATTAATCTTCCAGAAAGGACCATATAAGATAAAAGATCTTGGTTGTGTCTCTGAGGATCTACTACCAAATTGCTCCCTGGACTGAAGCACTGCCACGATTATCCGGAGAGACTTCGGAGGTGAGACGTTGCTGTGGATACGGCCGATTTCACGCGACCATGATCCCCAACCTCACACACAAAATAAACAGGGGCCATCGAGAATCTCTCACGGCTTGCACTTGTCCGCAGCAAAAAGTCTCATATTGCACGTTCCATCGCGTCACTACAACATTTCACAATATGGAGCCCTTGCCTCCACTAGACCCCCCGTCTCGGAACGGACCCCAGATGTCCCCCGTAATCATGTTTCGGCACCCAGCCTACCCTCGCGATCTCCTGCGCTTATCCCCAGTTGATGGACCACAACACGACGGAGTAGACTATGACTGTGCTCTTATCTCCTGCGGCATCGTCACCGGTAATACCTGGACGACCGGGTGGCTAGCGATCACGGGAGTAGATAGTCAGTTTGTGCGTGTCGAGAGGCCCGCAGATGGCATTCTGAGGGAACAAAAGTGTTACTACTTCATTGGCGACCATGAACCCAGCTGTATGAGTTCCCTAGCCTCCATGTTCGAGTGCTTGAGCTCACTTGTGGCGCAGACAAGTATCCCATTATCCCTTCGTTTCACCACTGGCGTTTCCCACACGACGCGCTTCCAGACCTTTGGAAGGACTTTGAAATAGCTCCGCCTCCTGATACCAGCGTCAAACGGAAGGACGAAGCCGTGCTAGCTCGCGACAACACCTGTCGGATGACAGGGCACAAGGCCGCCCGCGAAGTCGCCCATCTCGTGTCCCTCGCCGATGGACACTGGTTCGACTCGAACGAGATGCGCAGGTATACAATCAATCACCCCTTGACAGTCTAGAAGCTAATTTAGTGCCGAGATATTGCGAACGGCAGCTTGAGCAACCGCCTGTCGACGACCCGAGAAATCGCATGGTTCTGCGACGGGACCTCCACTACCTCTTCGACCAGCGGCGCTTTGTTTTCGTCCTGAAACGGGATAAGTCACACCAGCGCCAACTTATATTCCACGTGCTGGATGACCAGAGAACGGACGAGCTCATCAATATGTACCACAATCGGCTTCCGCAACGGCTCGGCGGCATCGCAATCGAACTGATCTTTGCCCGTTTTGCCTGGGCTGTGTTTACTTCGCAGGCATTTCCTCTCTTTGATGGCTTCACAAAACTCGCCGTCCGGCTTTTCAATCCAGACACGACTGGGAGCAATGGCCACCATCTCGACCAGACGGGCATCCGTGACAAGCTGTATTGCGCGGAACCCAGCTGCGGCGCTAGCGCATTCTTCAGTCCACCAGGGAGCAGTATGCGCCCCCTTCCGCGAAGGTCGGCCGGCCGCTCTCGCCGCCGATGTTAGGAGGCTCACAAGCTTCGAGACGAGCTCGTCAAGCTCTGATGGGGTCGAGTCTGCGAGAGGGATTTGTGCGGCTCCGAGCTCTACGATTTCGGCAAACCGTTTGAGCTCGTCATCTGTTGTCACACGTATCCGGCCTGATCGCATCGGGACTGGTTTTATATCGGGGAGGGTGAGCCTGAGGGTGAAGTGATCAGAGCTGGTCGTGAGATGGTCCTCAATTGCGGCTTCGGCTAGTGATATATTAGCAAAGGCGAGGTCAATAGTATTTCCGTGTGGGTTAGTTGGCATGCCCGGGGTATTTAGTAGATTTAGGTCGTTCTCTGAGGCCCAAGAGGCGATGTCTTGTCCTCGATTGGTAGCCTGTCCGGTCTGCCAGGTATGGTGCCTGGCGTTGAAATCGCCGGCGACGAGGCAGCGCTCCGGTACAGGCCACTGCAGCAGGTCATTCAGCGCGTCCTTGTCGTCGTTTTGGCGGTAGAAGTTGGCTACGGTCATGTCGTTGACCCTAAGCCATAGAATATCTCGGGACTGAATGGGCCGGGTCTAAGCCTTGGGTCTCGTCGGACATAGGTCATGGCTCGAGCCCGAGTGTCGTTGCTGTTCCATGTGTCGACTGGTGCAAATGTGTCGTATGCCGGGTGTGTTTTAGTGATGCATTGCAGGCTTGTGGAGGCCGTCCATGGTTCTTGTAGGAGGACGATATCATATCGTTTAGAATCGCCTAGTGCTAAGGCGCAGTCGTGGGCCGGAGGAATCTTGCCGACGTTAGCCTGGAAGATCCTAAGTGGGTGTCGATTGTTCTTTGGTGTCTGCAAGTATCTATTCCTGGTCATGAGGGCGGGTGATAAGAACTATGCGGCGCTTCCTCGGTGAGCCATGTCTAGGATGCTCTGGTTCTTCCTCTGCTTCGGCTGTTGTAGCCACCATGATGCATGGGGGCGCTCTGGATACGGCTGGGCTGGATGCGTGAGTGTCTGGCTGTTCTTGCGATGTATTGATGTTGCGTTGCAGTTCGGGGGTGCGGTGCAGTGATTCTAGTCGCGGTTCAGGATTGCGCTGACGGTAAGTCTCAGCGCCTATTGCCCTGCCATGTTCTCTTTGTTCCTTAGTTAGTCGACGAAAGACGCCGTGCACCTTCCTCGGCCGAGCTGGGCACTTGTGGAAGCCGGCCCGGTGGGGGCCTAAGCAGTTGGCGCATTGCTCTGCTGCAGCGCAGTCAGCCAGGGCGTGGCCCGTCTTGCCGCACCGTTGACAGTGAGGCCGTCTACGGCATATCCGGAAGGAATGGTAGTCCCACCAGCATGTTTCGCACTACCTAGGGCGGTCGGTTTTGTCGAGAGGTCTGGCCGGGTGGCTGCCGAGGACGGACCAGTATTTCTTAGTAGGCTTCAGGAAAGACACAAGTAGGGTCTTAGTCAAAGGGTCTTCTGAGGTTTGCCGCGCGGGGCGCACGTCCACGGGCTTGAGCCCTGTCTGGATTTCTATCTCATCATTGACAATGCTGTCAACATCAACCTCATTGCCATGAAAGTCAGTTAGTTTTCGGGGAAGGTCTGGGATCACATAGGTAAACCATGTCTTGTTCGTCTCTATAGTCGTAGCCCCTAGGTCCACCGCCCATTCGGCCTGCTTCTCCACAAGGCAGTCGCGGGTCTCAGGGTCGGCAGTCAGGACGGCCCATCCCGATCTGACGGAGAATACCTGCCGGATCTTGTTTGAGATGGCGCCGAGTTTTCGCAGATGTGGGTCCGGGACGGGGCGCTAGCTTCTAGGCGGATGAAGACGCCGAGGTCCTCGCGGGGTGGGGCAATAGTCGCCTGTCGTCCCTGGTGACGCCCCGCGTCAGATTGTTGTCGATATTGTTGTCGATATTGTTGTCGTCGTTGGCGTTGGGGAAGCAGATGGCCGGGATCAGCCGCAGGAGGTGAGGCAGCGACGCTGCTGTCCGTAGGCTTGGGGGTTGGTTCAGCACTGGAGATCTCGCGACTCCAGGAGTCTGGAAAGCTATTGGCGAACTGTTGGGCGAATTGTCGTTCCGGTCCAGTGGTAAATTGCTACGCAGCTTCTTCGAACTTGGTGTAACGGGTCAGGACCCTGTTGCTGTGGCTACGCCAACAGGCACAGAGTGGGACCGGGGGAACCACAAAACCCTGACGCGTTTGTGGTCTATTTCCTCTTTCGTTCCTCATCTTGAAAGTAAACAGCATTGGAATAGATAGTTGGAATCCAATTACTATAAGCCGTTCACACTTGGCACAGAAGGCCTGGAAGACCGTCAGTTTGGCGTTGTACTCCTCTACACACTCGCGTGCGAGCCTATTGGCTGACTCCACAATAGAGACTGGTCGTTGTCCAGGAGGTGATGAGGGGGGGTCAGGGCGAGCTCCTTCCGTAGCTGCGGCAGTGGTGGTGGTGGCATTAAGTGGCGAGGACGGCGTTTGAGCCATGCGCCCGGGATCGGGTGAGACACCAATTGGGCCGTTCACGATCGCGGGGCTGTTCTGCAAGAGAGCTGCACGGGCTCCTCGGTTCAGGTTGGCGGGGGTGTGGATACCCAGGTCAAAAGGATCCGGAGCAGCGGGCGGGTTCGTCGTAGACGATGCCATCGCCGCCGCGTGCAGCTGCGCAACGCGCAGGTTGGGACGTTTATTGTGCGATTGTTAAGGATTAGGGTGTAGATAAAGCTACTTTCTTAACACTTGCATGCCAAGAAAGTGTGATTACAAGGGAAGCGAGTGGGACGTCGACATTTACAAATTTCCAGCACCATCCAGGGAAGGGGCTGCGACTCGGCTTTCCTTGTTTCTGGTACAGGCGCGCCTTCGGCCAGGATAATGGCAAACTAAAGACATTTGGTGAACTCGTTTTAGAAGAATCAATTCAGCTCGTCGGAACCAAGTTCCAGATATCGCGTTGTGCGCGCCAATATGGTAGCGGGTGGTTTGCAAACCGGATCAATCGGACTGGAGAAGGCCACCGCGCGGGCCCGCTGCCTCTGCCACGGTCATCTCCTGAGGAACCCGGTTTCCTACTAGATCTCTTTCCCGCACCTTGGAGATGAGCATGATGCCGTCCAGCGACCGGCACCGCGACAGCTGCACATATAGGCTGTACGGATCGCATTGCGCGGGGACTACGTATCCATCGACATTTGTCGTCTTCGCCACGCGCTCCAGTGTTCTGCTCTGCACCTTGTAGTCTGTGCACGCGAAGGCCGCTGCACAAGGCAAGCCTCTCCGACTGACGCCGTTCTGCTGCCATGGCCGCTTCCGCTGGCATTGTATGCTGACGCTCATGGGTGTCAACAGGATGGTGCCGGGCGGCATTCCCACGAAGTGGAAGTTCTTTCCGACTCCAGTATCATCCCGGCCGGCGGCCCGAAGTGGACCATCACATCGGCCGAGATCCGATGGCCCGG
>JABCKD010000748.1:0-17103 GCA_013186415.1 Fusarium sp. NRRL 66088 | reverse complement strand
ATGTGCACTGCATGTCCTCCCAACAGCCAGATTGAGAGAGTTCAGTACAGGCAAACCAATACCAGAGATATCCGATCCCCACCCAACACTGCCATCAAATGCGTCATGAGATAATGTGGCATGTCCACCAGCTCGAGCCGGGAGGTCCTCGATAATTCGAGGGATAACTACGGAGTACATCACCGTGCTGATTGAGGCATTCTCCGAGGACGGTTTCGAGCCCCTTTTCAACGGCAACATGTAAGACAATTGGCTCCACAGGGATCATTGATGGCACCAGTTAATTTGTGAGAATCATCTAAAGAACAAACGAAATTGAACAGCCATGTGTTCAGGCACAGCTATTTAAGCTCATGTCGTTAGGACTATCATCCTTGATGCAATGTTGGGCGGCACCGAGACGATGTGCCATGTTGAATGTATGTACCATACTTGCAAGGCCATGTGCATGTAATCCTGAACGGCGAGGATTATATTGAATATACCACCCTCGCCTCCTCAGCATCACTGAGAAGTGTTAAGGGAAGTATTATAGGAGCAATTCATAGTCATTCCTATTCATATCAAGTAGAGAACTAACCTCGACCAGAGTTTGCATTATATACGTAAATATAAAGTAAAAAGACTAGCATAGGTATAGCTAATAAAATAAAATAAAATAAAAATACCCTTTATCTATTATTATTAATCCCATTTTAGGATCGCTTTAATCACCCTGCCATCCCTCATATCTTGAAATGCCTGGGCGTAGTTGTCTACGCGGTAGAACGATACTATCTTCTGCAAAGGGAACAGGCCCTTGCGATGTTGTTCGATTAGGAAAGGAATCATCTGCCGCTGTTAGCGTCACAAAATTGCAATAAAGGGCCGGAGTGTGCGATGATGACTTGCCTCCTTCGCAACGCTCTCGCCTTGATGGGATCCTCTAAACTCCCGGCCAAGGGTTAAGTGAGAAAATACATCTATGCCAGCTCGCTTGCCTGGCGCCGGTGCTCCTACGCTTACGGCTTTGCCGCGTGATGCAAGAGAGTCAACCAGGCTCTCAATGACCGGGGGCACCCCTGAACAGTCCAGCGCAAACTGAACTCCATTCAGGGGCTGGCAGATCTCCCTCACCCGCTGGACAACATCATCCTTGGAGCTGAGGATGGTGTGGGTAGCCCCCAGGGTCTTGGCCATTTCTAGGCGCTCAGCATTGATGTCGATGGCAATGATGATTCCGGCCTGCCGGAACTTGGCAGCCATGATGGCGCCCATGCCAACAGCGCCGACGCCCGAGACCGCAACGGAGCTTCCAGGCTTTACGTCCAAAGCGTTGACGATGGAGCCGGCGCCTGTCTGCAGACCGCACCCCAGGGGCGCGAAGAGTTCTAGTTGAGTTTCTTGGGGTACAGTAACCACGGACGACTGGTTGACGACGGCAAAGCGGCCAAAGGAACTCTGGCCGAAGAAGCTGGAGAAGACCTCGGTGCCATCCTCGAGGGAAATAGCGCAGCTATTATCGATCCTTCGGCCGCCAAAGTTGAGCCGGATCATGTTGTCGCAGTAGGCAGGGGTGTTGGATTTACATGCTGCGCACTCTCGGCAGAAGTTGTAGCTGAGCAGCACCTTGTCGCCAACCTTTACACCCTCTACCTCACTTCCGACTTCACAGACCACACCAGCTCCTGTCATGTATTAGATCTGAGCCCAGAGAGGCGGAGTCAAAGATGGGAATACCTTCGTGGCCGAGCACATTAGGAAACTCTGCCGGCAACTTGCCGGCCATACAGGCAAGGTCCGTATGGCAGATGCCGCTGGCGCAAATCTTGACAAGCACCTCGGTCGGCTGGATGGCATTTAGGACAACAGGAGACAACTTGGGGTCGGCGCCCACGGAGAACACAACCAACGCTTCTGTGGTTCGTGACATTTTAGAGAGGGGTAGGGGCTCGTATTCTGTACTTAAAGAAGGGATACGGGGAGATGATCAAATATCAATACTCTGAAGCAATCTGGTAGAAGATGGTGGCTTACAGCCATTTTCGAATCACTCCTTGTTTTATTATGAAGCACCGCCAGTGGCAGCGGGGTTGGGCTGGATCGGTAGCGGGGTGTCTCGGGGCTGCCCGAGCGGACGAACAAGCACAAAAGACGCGGGGAGGTCTCGGATGCGTTCGATTGGATCCGGGGCTTCACTGTACAGCGGCAGACAGGAGGCAGTTCCCCCGCCCGGGATCGGATATCTCTTCAAGGTCCAGGGCGTTCGAGCCAGGCGCATCAAGATGATTGGCTGACGAGTTGAGCTGGATGAATACAGACACCGCATTTGCCTCACAAGCCTGCCAGGTAACCAGATCGGGCAAGATCGACGAGGGAATATCTAGCCGCTTTTGAGGGCCTACTAACTTACGGAGTATAGAGCAGTTCGGCCCTTCCCCGTAGAACCGACAGCGCTGCTCCAGTAGCACCCGAGGAGGAAATGGACGTGTCCATAAGTCGATGGGCTGGTCGGAAGTCGGTTCAAGATGTCGGATAGGGGCAGCAAGTTCCGACAGGTCGATTTGTTGTCCGGATTGGAGGTTTTAAAATATAACTCCATCTAGACCTTTCTTTCAGGACCGGCTCGAAGCTGCGGAAATAGATACTGGCGGCTTGATCAAGCGCTTTGGAGAAACTGTGTAAGGTGTATTGATTTTCTGTGACACTTCTCTGGTCAGTCATCGACTATCCCATGGTCTTGTTTTCTTCAGCAGCAAGTTGACCTTATCTAGATCCCACAATGCCTCCCACACCTCCAACCGTCCCTCTGGTCATTGGCGGCGCACAAGTTCAGACCGACGACACGTTTGATGTTGTCAACCCCAGCACTGGGGAAACCACCCACCGGAGCTCCAACGCCAATCTTTCGCATGTGCGAGATGCTGTTGATGCTGCCGCCAAGGCTTTTGAGACTTGGAATCAGACCACCCCCGCGCAGCGTCGAAGTGTCTTCCTCAAGGCCGCCAACATTTTGGTTGAGCGGACGGATGAGCTCAAGAGCTACATGACCGCCGAGACAGGCGGCGATGACGGTTGGGCCGAGTTCAACATTTTCAGTGCCAAGGAATGCCTTATCGACTGCGCCAGCCGAATCACGGCAATTGAGGGCAGAATCCCAAGCCTGAACGACACAGCTACCAACGGACTGGTCGTGAAGGAGCCATATGGTGTGATCCTGGCCATCGCCCCCTGGTACATCATCCCGCTGGACATGCCATTCTGAGGGGAAACTTTGCCCCAAGGCAGACAGATTGCTAACGACGGACAGGAATGCTCCCTATGCCCTGGGATTTAGAGCCGTCGTCTGGGCCATCGCAGCAGGCAATACAGCCGTCTTCAAGGGTTCTGAGCTAAGCCCTCGCACGCTTTGGGCAGTCTCCAGTGTCCTCCAGCAGGCAGGCCTTCCAGACGGTGTCCTTAACTACCTCACGTGTAGCCCCAGAAGCGCTCCTGAAGTAACCAAAGCTTTAGTTGAACACCCTACCATCAAGAAGGTCAACTTTACAGGAAGCACACGAGTGGGCCGCATCATCGCTCAGCTAGCCGGCGCGAACCTGAAGCCAATTCTGCTCGAGCTTGGCGGCAAGGCACCTGCCATCGTCTGCGAGGACGCCGATCTTGACGTTGCTGCCAAGCAGTGCATCGTGGGCGCATTCCTGTACTCAGGCCAGATTTGCATGAGCACAGAACGCATCCTTGTGCATAAGTCGGTTCGACCTCAGCTTGAGGAGAAGCTCAGGGAATGGGTCGAGAAAATTGTTCCTTCGGGCGGTCACGCCCCTGTTCTGATCACCGACCAGGCCGTCGTCAAGAATAAGGACCTTATCCGAGACGCTGTATCCAAGGGAGCATCAATGGTGTGCGGCAACGTTGACGTCTCCGAGCCCGTCAAGACTCACATGCGACCTATTATCGTCAGCCAGGTCACACCACAGATGGACATCTATATGACCGAGTCCTTCGGCCCTACGGTCTCTGTCATCGAGTTTGAGGATGAAACAGACGCGCTGCGCATTGCCAATGACACCGAGTACGGTCTCAGTGCTGCTATATTCTCCAAGGATCTGCGCAGAGCCTTACGGCTTGCAAAGAAGATCGAGACTGGCGCGGTCCATATCAACCGGATGAGTGTCCACGACGAGGCTGTGTTGCCCCATGGGGGTGCTAAGTCGAGCGGTTTTGGAAGGTTTAACGTCGGCATGGACGAATGGATCAGAACGAAGAATATTACATATGATGCTTAAACTAGTTGTATCGGTTTTATGCATACACAAGCTTTGATTCATATCTCACGTATGATATTAAGAACACTTGTGGACAGTGACAGCGTGAGGAAGCAATACACCCATCAAGACGAGGATGAAGTGAAGTCTGTCCGAAGCACGGGCTGTAATAACTGATAAGGTCCTCGAATGAGGGAAGGCAGAGGCACCAAGTGCCTATTGAATACGTTCAGTCTCTGGTTATATACAACATGTATTGGGTTATAGGCTGATGCGAAGCAGATAGTTAAAGAAATTATAAAACATTGAGTTAGGCCAGTTCAGAACGCGTAGCTGCAGTGAGTGAACCATTATGTCTTCATCTACTAGAACGTTGCTTTGATACAACTGGTGATGTAGGAAATGCTACCCAACATAAACATAAGAACCCCTTGGTCTTAACCCAAGGACGGCACGGTGAGCCGTTCACCCTGACAATAACTGCCGAGTGTTCTTTTCATTAGCCGTGGCCGTTACCACTACCAAGAGCCTTATAGATCTCGCCAATATAGCTCTTAGTCACGTTTGATCCTAACCCCACAGGATACATCTTGTTCATAGCATAGGCAATTATCATCTTCCTATCAAAGTCCACAACGACCAATGACCCGCCTAGGCCACCGTAGAAGCAGATCCCTCTTTATAGCAGCCAGAATGGCTCTACTCCCTCACCGCGAATGCCATATACCTTCTCATAAGGATCGATGATGCCCCGGTCGATGAGTAGGAGAGCCGTAAGACCAGTAACGGTCTTAGTGATAGAAAAGACGTTGACAATAGTATCCTCCTCCTACTTCTGGGCTTGTGATGGGGCTATGCTCCCGCCCCAGAGGTCAACGACGGTCTTGCCGGCAATGTTAATAACCAGGGAGGCGCCAACTTCCCCTCCTGTAGACATGAGGTGCTCCATTATAGGGCGGAACTTTTGGAAGCGCGGATCGGTGAATCCATGAACACGGCCCTCAGGGGCAGCCCGTACCCCAGACGCGAGAGATGCGAGGCCCGGCAACGTCGACATGATGCTAAAGGCTGTGGGGATCAAGAGCTTCATGCCGATGGACTGGCGAAGAAGGAAGTGAAAGAAACAAAGGCAACTGATCGGGCTAATCGCGGTGTATTTGTCCAGTGCTTTGTAATCATGAACTCACAGCTCACCCCAGGTACTGCCGGCAGAAACCTTGCAGAAAATGCAGAGCCCTTTAAGAACATATGTGGTGGAGTGCTCTTGAACATGAAGATGAAGGCCAGGGGTGGGATGTGCATGGGCCGCCGCTATTGGACCGGAGTGACTGTGGATTCGCAATATCGGCCCTTCCCCGAGATCCCGACGCTCCAACTCCCGTGGTCTCCCCATGGGGACGAACCATGGGGCGAGGTGGATGCATGGGCTGCTCGGGAACTTGGTGGAGGCCGCATGGAAGGTCTTCGCGGCCCAGCCGCCGTCATGAGAACCCGAGCGCCGGGCTAAGATTTTGCGGCGCAGAGAGTCACCCGTTAGCCGACTCCCAATCAACCGCCCCGACTTACAGCAGACTCAAGGCATGCTCGATGGCAAGGTTGAGACAGGCATATATCGGTTCTCAAAGAAAGGCGCGGAGAAGACCATTCTGAGCCACCGGCACCTTCTTTCTTCCCCTCTGTCGGTCAAGATCAAAGATAAGAACAAAGACATGACAACTACCAACATCTCGTCCGACACTATGATGTCTGGGCCTTGGTACAGGCAGCCGCACTTGGTCAAGCTCAACTTTTCTATCCTGTCCATGCTTCTGCTCTCTAGCGCAATTCCATGATGAAAGGATTGCTCGCCCTTCCCCCGCGGAAGGACTTCATGGACAACCAACCGGTGCTTGGCTCGGCTTAATCAACTGCATCCACATCATCGGTATCCTCACCGCCCTGCCCGTCTACCCTATTGTTGCCAACAGATATGGCCGAAAGATGGGTATCTGGATTGGCTATGTCTTCCTTGGGCTCGGCGTTGCTCTGCAAACAGCCGCGCAGGATGAGGTCATGTTTATGCTCGGACGCTTTTTCCTCGGGATTAACACGGCATGGTATGCGAATGCCACACCGGTGCTGATCACTGAGATTGCTCATCCTGCTCATAGAGTTAGTCGACTCTGCCCCAGAGGCACCCGCACGCCTATGCTGACTCGGGTTAGGGAATCGACCAGTAGCTACAAGTCTTACGTGGAGACCATTGACGCCGTCGCAATGGTCAAATACAGAGTTCCTGTGGCTTGATTCATTCCTAAAAAACGGTTCGGTTCGCCTTGATAGCAAGGGCGTAGGGTAGTCCTTGGCCTGTCAGGGGCCATTCGACTTCAACAACCCACCATAAGATCCAATGGGCTGATACTAGAGACCTACTGGAGGACTGAAAGGGTACTGTGAGCGTCACATGATGCCGCTGGAAGATGGGCAGTGGTGGTGGTAATTTGGGCATAAAAGTGAGAGAGGATAGGAACACAAAGAATTATCAAGCCTTATCCGGAACAATTTCTTCTCTAGCCACGCTGAGAATTGTTGCTGCGGAGTGCATACGGGAAGATGCAGCGTTCCGTCGGTGGTTGATATTACGAATAGGGCAAGCAGACATGGCATGATGCTGCAGTAGACAATCCTGACCGCCAAAACAAAGGTAGTTGTGTCGACGTCGGGAATGGTAGCATCGAAGGGTTTGTTTTGTCAGTTTGGCGGACATGAGGTAGATGGTCTTGACTGCAAATCGGCAGTTTCTGGCGTTTCTTGTCGTTGAACGTGTTCCTTGCCAGTCATTCCATCTCATCGCCTATCTTCTCACCACAGCATTGTTCGACTGCAGTTGTTCGTCAACATGGGACACACGAGTCTTGGGGCCGGTAATTGAACTAACCTCCTGGGCCACGGCTTCAACTTACAGAAAACTCCGCCACAATAGCAAAAAGAGAGTCCCATGGCCGAGCTCCGCCAGGGTCACCATGCTCAGGTGGCTCGCGCGCGGCCAGCACGACAAGGAGACGATCCGCGACGATGCGACGTCTGTCCGCCAACTAGTAATATCGCTCAGCATCAACTTGGACGTGCTCGCAAAGAAGCACACCCTGCTGCTTGTCCGTAAGCTCTTGAGCACCCTTAACTGCGCGCTTGACCAGCTCAAGACGCAGCGCAGAGTGACCGAGTGTTAGAACCCGGCCACCAACAATATGTCGCCCATGTAGCCAGCCGACCTGTTCAAGAAGATTCGGGCGCATGACGATATCAGCCAAGAGAAGACGGCCGACTTTGCCGACGACGTAGCTGCTTGCGGTGGAAGCGGAGCCAAGATGCCGGTGCTTAAGAAGAATGGAGGACCGGTGAGTCCTATTGTCATTGGGGATGATGATGGCGATGATGACGGACTGCAAGACCTCGACCTTGAGAATGATGTGGTCATGGGTGGCATGGGGGAAACCAGACAGCACGGATGAACTCAGGTAAGGGTATTGTCGACGAGATTACCCCGGTTGCTCACTGCTGCAGGATGAATGCCACGCGACAGAGGTCGACTGGGCCATCCAGAGACCCTCAAAGCCCAATATCTCCCACGGCCGCAGACCAGCCATCCCCCACAAGGTTTCTCGAGGATGGCTGAAACACCAATAGACATGCAATCTCTGGCCGAAGGATTTTCAACACCCCCACAACATCCCCAGTCCCAAGACGGGGACGACGCCTTTATGCTGGACTCTCAAGCCAACAGCTGCACAAGCGGTAAGCAGATTTACTCTTTCATCGAACCACATACTCACACCAAAAGGAGGATGGGAGTACCAGAGAACAGCAGGCATGGATAAGTAGGCTGCGTCCCTCGCCGAGCACAACCAGGCGACCAGGGTTCAAGAGCGGCATCAGCAGCTTGAGGCCATGAGGAAGCAGCTCGGGGGGAAAAAGGCCCAAGTCGAGGCGAAGAAGCTGGATCTGGCTGTAGACGAGGAGAAGATACGGAACAGACGACGGGCTGTTGAGGAGGGGAACAAGAGGCTGGAAGAGCAGCAGCAAAAGCAAAACCAAGACCAGGAACACCAGCAGTTATGGTCGCCAGAACCGGTACCTGAGACTCCATCTTGGGGCAGAGCCCTTGCCTATCGACCGGCTCCGGCTCCATCAACTCCGATCGCAACTTCGCGCCAGCGCTCGGCCCCGATACCGAATCACCATCGCAGGCCTCAGGGACCACAGCTTCCAGCCGGTCTCGAGTCATCCATCTACACCACCCGACAGTCCGTGGCTGCGAGAGGGCCTGTGGGGGTTCAGCAGCCGTCTAGATACTCACTCCCGTGGTCGCCAGGTTCTCAGCGAGGCAACGGCCTGCTTAATCCAACACCTGGAAACTTGCAGAGCTCCCTCTTCGACCTTTGTGCCACGAGTCCACCAGACTTCCCAGCAGAGCTTGGCCAAGACTGGCCAAGATTGGGTCAGCGGGGCAGATTCGACGACAATTACTCTCCGCCTACGCCTTGTCAACCCAGAACCCCTTTGCAGTACCCGACTCGAGCTCGAGCTCGTCTGGCATGAATAATACTGATTCCGAAGAGGATGAATCTGAGGACGATTCTGGGTCCGGGGAAAGTGAGAGCGAAGGCGACGTTGCGTCTGGTCCCTGTCCACTCATAAACTCTGGCCCTTCGGGTTCTCTGTCGCGGGCTCTTGGTCTAACGGTTCCTCTAATGGTTCTAAATGCTAACGCTGGTCGTCCTTCGGCTTCTTTGCTTAAACTAGGGTCTTCAGGAGAGCACAGAGGAAAGTTTTGCTCGACTTGACGTTGGCGAACTGGGTCCAAGACAGGGGTTGAGCGGCTGCGGGCAACTTGGCCAGCACATGGCCATGCCTCGAGGTACCTTCACGATGTATGCCGAGGGCGCAGGCGGGGATCAATACCGGGACCGACCGTGTTGTATTGTGTATCCGTGCCCGCACGATGAAGTTGACATGCCGCCATCCACCCCACGCAACAGGTTATCGGCTGGTGTCTCTCAAGATATTCCTGTCCGGCCGAGCCCAGGCACATCAGTTCGTTTGATGGCGCGGCTAGAAGACGAATCTAGGGATGATAGTGACGACGGTCACGATTTCCAGGGCCCCTTTATGCAGAGCGACGGCGAAGAGGAGCCAGGCGTGGCGCAGGAACCCGGAACCTCATCATTTGAGCACGCGTATCCTCATCTACCACAGAGCCGTTTTGACGAAACATTTCCCTCTCTTCTGCTGGAACGAGGCTCAATGATCAAGCTCGCCCTGAATCCACCAGACGACGCCTTCCTCAAGCGGGGCGAGGAGGACATGTACCAGCTCGTCGACATTGCAGCCGAGGCCACGCGAGTTGCTGCCGTACGGCCTGTAGAGCCACTCGACCATGCCAGGGCGGGAATGGAGAAGGATGGGCTTAGGCACAGCAGGGAGGAGATCGCCTTAGAGGTATCGTCGGATGGAATTGCGTTGCAGAAGCTTCTCTGTCGGCGATTGGCCAGTTTCAGCTGGACAACCAAGGATTGAGACATGGTGTCCATGTTGGCGGGAGGAAATTACTTAGAGAGGGCAAATTTTCACATGTTGGAAGGGTAAATAGTCTATCGGAGGTGATCGTCACTGGGCTCTTTGCAGCCGAGAAATTGTAGCCAGTTGTAAACATGGAATGGAGGAACTCCCTTGTCATTGACTGATGTGAGGGACAGGGATGCAAAGGCCTTGGGTGTTGAGAGGCGCTGCAGAGTCCGCCAAGACAATGAGCCGCCCAACGCAGGGTCAAGCTCATTGTTGTTTCGAGCACCCGAGACGACGATAGCAGGTTCAATGGGGTCAATGAGCTGATGCTGCTTGGACTCGCTGCTCGATTATTCAGTTCCGGAATTCGATAGATGGAAAGAAACAACTTCGTGTTATGCAGATCTCACTATGGCTCAGAGAATACCCGATGCCCGTCCAAAATCAAAGCCCTCGGGTCTTCAGTCCAACCCAACCTCAGGTCCAAAATCCAACACATCCTACGTCATACCAGTATCCAAACTCCGCTCCATCTTAACCACAGAAACAACAAAATCAAAGCTCAGCCCAACAAGCCACTAGCCCGCAAGTTCCATCAATACTTCAACCACGGCACCCACCAGTCCATCAACTGACCCTCGCGACGTCGAGAGAGAATTGTTCCAAGTAGCTCCTGGAGCAATCGAACTTGGCTTTCCAGCTTTTGGATGGTGTTTTCTACATGTTTCAGCTCATCCTTGGCCTTGTTCTCCTCGTTTGTCCAGAAAGACGTGACCACCGTGTTGATCTTAGTTCTGCAGCGGATTTGATGGATTTTTGATCGCAAGGAACTGATCTCGCTTCGAATAGCAGCTGTATCGTCGTTGACGGAACTGTCGGGGTTGCTCTCGGGCTCTTCGGAGGTGGACTGCTTTCCTTCGAAGGCAGAGTGCTTTGGCCCTTCAGCAGAGACCTCCGTCTCATCCAACTCTTTCGTGCCAGCCGAACGCTCCTCGGTCGAAAGTCACCGCGGCTTCCCGGCAGCGAGTGCTTTCAGGCCATAGACGGCCAACTTCTCAGCATCAAGTCCCCCCATCTCCTCGAGCGTCTTCTCGAGGAGCTTGACCCTGGAAACAGTGACCCTAACCTGTTCCTGCTCACTCTATTAACATTTAGCGGCATCTTGAAGGCATCGGCTGGCCTGTTCTATCGTCTAGACGGTCAGTTTCAGGGCTGATATGCATGGAGCAAAACGTACACGACGGCGCGCTGTGGGTTTCTGGCCTTGCTTGAGGATGATGCCAGGGTGTGCATTCAACCATCTCGGCAACCAGGCCTCCACTTCTTCCAGATCTGGGTCCAAGTCATTGGTTTCCAGCGGGTTGTAGACGAGGCATATGTTATTGTAGCGGTCCAGGTGGACAACAACAAAGTGATAGACGTTGATTCTGGGCATAAAGACAAAGTTTCTGTCGCCAGGAGCCATTGCTATCTTCTCAGGCACCTAATCTCCAAGCTTCATTGGGCGCCAGCCCTTCCTGGCTTGGTGGAATTGCAGACGGTTGAGCATGTCGCGGGTTGTCAGCCACGCTTTGCTTATTCGCGAGAAAGCACCCGAAGCCTCGACCCGGGTTGCGGGCGGTGATAATGGCATCTGGTCCATCTGGGTAAGATCTATCAGCATAAAGTCGTTGCCGCTATGGGAAGACGATTCATGGGCTTGGTGCTCGAGGTCAGGACTGCTGATTGGGGATGCAGAAAAGTCGCCCTCGAGGATAGGGTCAAAAACCAGCCTTCTCCTTGGCGTTGCCGGTGTCTCCAGCTGCTTTGGCCTTGAGAGGGGGGTCTTAAAGACAGCGAGTGTAGTCAAGTCGTCTTCGTCTTCCTCATCATCGTCCAGCCCTTCGACTTTGGCAAGTCTAGCCGACGTCAATACGTTTCCCCTAAGGCCCTTGTCCTTTGATCCGGACGATTAGTTGATCTTACCAGGGACTGCAGAAGACAGATGGCCTACTGGAGATAGAACTGCGACCGTGGTATTCCTAAACAGGAGTCGCTTGGTCTTCCCGCTTTGTTATCTGGGACTCGACTCTTGACCTAGGTCGGGGAGCTTCCGACGGTCGCTCGAAGGCGGTAGAATGATTTCGGCACGCCCGTCGTCGATGATAGTACGGAGGTTAGAGCAGCTAAAATACCTATGAGAGGCCAGACCTTTTATGACGATAAGGCTAGGTATGACTCTTCTGCCATTGCAGACGTATAAACAGGCTACTATGCTAACATCTGGTAATGATATTATGATATGTTGAAGATCTGTTCTTTATTATAGTTACAGCCCGGCCCTTGATGGGTTAACTGAGCCCGAAGATCGTCGTCGATGATAAGAAGGCTCTGGGCGAGCATTTAGGCCTCTTGGTAAAACTTCTCCTCGTTTTCGCCCTGTTTGTGATATTCTACTCTATCGCTGGCTCGATGTCTGCTGTGCCCATGCCCACCCGTTGGGAATTCTCGCTTAATAAAGTCTGGCATATCTAGCGGCGTCGTCAGCGGTTTAACTAACTGCATCTCAGCAATACTCACATGCTTCTCGTGCCATAATAAGGCCAGGGACCTCACTCTTAGCCCTAATAAATAGAAACTCGTCGTTATACTCGCCGTGGTCCGGGATAAAGATTGGTTCCTTGCCGACCCGTCTTAAAGCCTTGATGTCGTGGTTGGGCCTGTAGGTAGCCTCTGATGAAATTGGGCACGCCGGTGGTGAAGCGCTTGACCTTTAGCATATAGATGGCCCGCGAGATAAGGCTGCCTTTCTGGCCGATGAGGCGCAGCGGAATCCGGGCATATTTGTGTCGGAAGGAGGTAATTTATTACCTCGCGCATGCAATCAATACTGACCGGAAATGTGGGATATTGGATTCCCTATTTATCTCGATACCACCTCGCTCTCCATAGCGCACCGCGGCTCTCTGGCTTTGGTCTACCACTCGCATCTAACATGGCGACGACGCGACGGGCGTGATATCCATAGCGGGATTCTTAGGCTAGCCGGATTTCTCTCGGGAGATGGGGCGCAATGAGGAGAACGCGTAGGATGCCGTATGGGATGGATAAGGTTGGCCCTGCAATGTTAAATAGTAGACTTTTGGGTACTATGGCAGTTATATGTTGTCGGTCGATCCGAACGAGGTTGAAGAAGAACAGGATGGGCTTGCAGAGAGGAGACATGTCAAGGCAATGGCTTTACAGGAGGGAGTTTCCCACCATGTCGGTGCTTTCAGATGGGAGACAGGAGACTTGAACAGAGTTGCGACTTGGGAACCGGCCAAAGGCAGTGATAAGATGGGAGAGCCGAGTGACGGTCTCTGGCGCCTGCGCAGGAGGGGCGACGTGCATGGTAAAGGGGCATCAACACTATGGTCACTTGGGCTGTAGGTACTAATCGGGGGCCAAAAAGTCAGGCTGGCGATCTGATGCAGCTGCCTTCTTTGCTTTTGGGGCTCGTCCCTCATCTTGGTAGACACGACGGAAGCCGAGAATAGGGGACCCATGTTGGTCGTAGTCGATCTTTTTTGGCTCTCCATTGGGTCGGCCAAGTCACGTACGGAATACGGGAGCAAGGTTGTAAGAGAAAGAGAAATGTACCATGTCATCCCACCAAGAGATGATCACCTCCTACATCCGGATATTGCCTATCTTAGTTATTTCTCGACACACTCGTGCTCGTGTTCAGGAGTGACAGAGCCTCATGGTAGCATCTATGGTCGCGCCAGGCTCCCGATCTTAATGGTGGCCGCGTTCGTCCCGCATTAACGTTGCCTCTTCTCCGAGGGCCTTGTCCGGGGTGGGACTCGTGACTTGTTGCGACTTCTATCCTAACAGTACAAGGAGTCTGTGCTAGGTTGTCCATTAGTGATGCTCTCCCGTGCCGACGGAGATGGGCAAGAGATGGATTTCCTGTCTCTCTAGGAACAAATACTGCCATGCAATAGGGGGATTTCATGGCCATAAACCACGGCGCTCTGTGTCCTCGCCCGCACCAAAGAATGTGTCACCCACTCATATGAGCAATGACGAATATAGAGACAAAACACATGGGATCCATCAAGGGAGGGCAGGCCTTTCGCCGCAACAAACACTACTTTCTTCAATGCTAGCTTTGCCTCAAACAGGTAGTGGCTCCGCCCATTTCCAACTTCAACCACCACGGGACGCTCACTCGACAGACTGGGCTTTGTATAGCACGTTAATTCTCCATTCATGAAGAAGAGTTTCTTATCGCGCACATCGCCTAAAATGTGCATGGCCTTGGCCAAGTGCTTGTCTTATTTGTTCTATCCCAACATCCTTGCCGCATGCAGGTTACCCTCCAGGCCTATCTGCCAGCGATGCGGCTTTTGGACAAGATAAGTGAGTAGGAATCTGGTGTATCACTCAGATCTCGTATTCGGAGACGCCTCTATTGGACCGACCGTGATTCGGGTCAACTGAGACCGAAGATAGTATCCTAGGGAGTCGCGTCATCAACCATTCCAAACTGAGAAACTAATCATTTACCCGCTGAGGGATGGGCAAACTGTCTGGCTCCAGGTCGCCTTCAGTCGGCCTCAAAGCTCGCTGGAGCACACAAGCCGGTAGACTGCAACAAAGCGGGCAACTCAGCCTGCCGATGCATGGACTAAATTAACTTTGCTCTGCTACAGAGCCTCATTCAGGCCATGGCTAATTCACATGCTTCCCTGCCGTCAACACATCATCAAGTCTGCTAACGAAGCAGCAGCCAGCACTTATGGGCCTTCTCAGTGATGGGGTGAGCACTCTAGACTGCATCAAGGGGAAGACAGCTGACACAGGCAGGATGACGACTCACAGAGAACCTTTACAGAAAACTCATCGAAGAATTAAAGACAAGACTATGCACGCAAGCAAGATGGACCCCGACCGACCGAATAGCCATGCACAAGTGGCTCGCCAACCACCGACACAGCTCAGACACCATCCTGGACGACCCCGGGTCCATCATCTTACTCATGCATCAAGTAGGGCTACACCGAGACCTGCTCAGCGAAGCTCACTTCAGCGTCATGCGGTCCAGGCTGGTAACGGCGCTCAAGTATGCCGTCATGCAGATCGAGAGGGAACATCGGCTTGAAGTTTACTGGGATTTCAGGACGAATACCAAGCGAATGAGGTGGACGGATGACGCTCTGGATCAAGTGTTTGGGTTCGGCCATGGGGCAAACTCTAAGGGGATGGGGATATACCATGAGGGAACTGTGGCCTATTACGTAGAAGTGCGTGCTATCATGTCTGCAGGATGCCTTGCAATGGGGTTCTAGCGTCGGAGCTGTAGCCAGAACAGACGGGCCGATGGTCGGAAATAGAGAAAATCGTACTCTCGTGTTGCACAACGGCATCTCAGGGCACCCATGTTGCCTTGCCGATCCTCGTTTGCGTCATTTCATTATATCCAACGGGCGCAAAGACCAGAGGCATGGAAAACTACCTGCATATTTCGGTGTCAAAAGTGAATTACATAGCGATGATACAATTCTTGTCGGTTGAACCAGTTCAGCCGCTTGTGTTCATCGCGATATTCAAATCTATGGGCAGCTGCAGAGTCATTCGGATGTTATGACACAATCACCAAAGTTCGCCTCGGAAGTTGGAAGCACTATCTTCTACAACCAACCCTCCTGGGTAGCCCTCGTCGGACCAGAGTGGCAATACTTGCGCTGGTCATGCGGGATCTCAGGCGTCCTTATAATTCTTTGTTTGACATAATCCAGGGCGAAAAGTGCAAGAATACGAGGTAGAGCGCATTAGATTGCACAATTAGCACTGATAGGGGTCTTTTTTGCCCAAGAATGTGCAGTTTCTGCTTATGAGTGAGCTGTCTGGCCACCCAAGCTGGCTGAGTCCCTAGGGGTGCGCCTCCCAACTCCGGGCCTGGCTTTTCCACCCTCCACCCCTCTTCTTTATTCACTTTCAGACTTCAACCATATTTATCTCTCTAACTTGCGTCTTTGGAAACCATAGTGGGCATACTACTCTCCGTTGCGGGTGACCAATACCTCACCCTCTACCTCATTTCTATGCAGACGCTTGCACTCATGTCCTGGCCCAGGCATCACCTCTAAGCTGACGACACTTGAACATACCACGTAGTCATGCTCCTTATACTTGAGCTTGTCTCCCTCCCTCATTCGGTGATTCGCTCTATTCAGCAATAACGCTGCCACCCTGAAGCATGTTATACTATGTCACGACTTCTTGACTTCATACCATTCTGTCCTCTCGTTGGACGTCTCTAGAAGAGCCTCATCAGCTCCGCCATAAACAATCATAAGAACTTAGCATAACTCCTCTAAGCGATCTTTGGCTTTGCATGTTAGACTACCAGCCGCCACCCGTCTATCTCAAAAGTAGAAGCTTCCTATCTCATATATCTAGAGTCTACCTCACACTAAGCCTTCTCGCAACCTCACTCTTAGTCCCGCTCATCCAGATGCCCTCCGACCCATCGACATTCAATCTCGACCACCGAACGTCAACTTAACGCTTTTGCTATTTACAAATTTCATCTTCGGTTTACGTCACGTTCAGCTAGTAGGTACATTTAAGTCCGAGGTCATCTCGTCCATAAGCGCTCTCCAATGACACTTGCGTTAACCATAAGCGACAGTCATATACCATTTTTGGCATATAGACTTCACACCAAGCTTCCAGAATTCTTTCCTGCTGAAAGATTTGTCAATTACTATCTGATCGCGCTGGCATACCATCAAGGACCATGCAACCACGCAATATAGCTTTCACTTAAGTGCTATCTTTCTTTTCTTTTATCAGTTATTCCATCCATATAATCTTGTAAGATCTAGAAAAAGCAGCAGGTTTCTATCTCTCGACGGAAGAATACACCTTGACCAACCTCTGATCACTGCCCTCCAATGAAGTACTCTACCCCCATGATCCGGGCTGAGCACCCCAATGTCATGCGCGACGAGGGAAACAAACGAGGCTTGCGTGTCTGAAAGTGACGGCAAGGAGCATTGGCATTGTTTCTTACGTCGTCGGGATACATGCATGCTAGAGGAATAGGGTGTTATTATATTGCTTGTTTCTTATTATCCTTTTAATCGGCGTGTGAGCTATCTCATAAATTACAACTACTTTGCGGCAGTACTGAATAATATAAGGATATTAATATTATTAAAAACTTTTACTTATATCTTTATACCTAATTAACTTAAAAAAGTATATATTAGTATTATAATACTTTTATTAAAATTAATAATAATTAAATATTAAAATATTAAAATTAAAAAATAATTATAAG